>LKNJ01003338.1:0-45959 GCA_002120245.1 Maccullochella peelii
ACGTGAAGCGCTGTGAATACTTTCCGGATGCACTGTATACAGCGATACCAAACCTGCCTATATAATTGGGTATCTGCAACAGAAATGGAGAATTATTCAACATATGATGGAGGAACCTGGAATATCTTGCTATTTGAAAGAGGAAGAGCCTTTTAAGGAAATGGTGAAAAAATATGCAACTCATTGAAATAATATGCTCATGAGTTGCATGCGAGGAAACATTAAGCAAAACCAGACCAGATGTTTTCCAACATATCCTGTGACTAAAAACATTTCCCCTCCAATCTGTGTGCGCTCAGTACATTGATGTAACTGAGTGTCACATGTAATTTCATCACTTGTATTAACATGATAGAATTACTGGTCTATATAGGACCATTATTAAAAATGCTGTACATCTTATATACTGTAAGATCAGATAAGCCTTTATTGATCCCCAGATGGGAAATTCAGTTGTTGCGGCAGCACAAGGGCAGAAATAAAAGTAAAGTAAAGCATAAATAGAGGTATATAAAGCAAAAATAAGAATGGAAGTAAAATTAGTAACTATACAAGAGCAATTAAAGACAAAATTACAAGGTAAGAGTGACAGTGGTGTGATCATGTAACAATTACTGGCACTGAAATGACATTAATGTAAGTTCATTCAGTAGAAACTCAGAGAAGCATCTAGTAACACACAAACAAATGATAAAATAATCAATATTTTATATCTACATTTTGTGACTGGTAGGGTTTTTGAAGGCTAATAGCAACAGGTATTTATGGTAAAGCTGTTGAGATACAAAAGTGAATATCTCTTAACATTATATTACATTTACAGGTAAAACTTTTCACATCTTTTCAGTATTTCTTGTAAAACTCTTTCTGACATTCCTCACAGCTCTTTAAAGCATCTTTTCAATCTTGAATACAATGTTGGAAACAAAAATCAAGACATAACAACACAAACCTGGCAACATCAGATTTTTGAAAAAGAGTCAGTTATGCAAAAAAATGTACCAGCAAAACCTCAGTACACAACAACAAAACATACAGTGCAGAGCAACGGCCGCAGACATGCAAGTGTACTTCCCTTCTTTATGTAAATCTTGCAACAACGAGAAAAAACAAGGGAAATCCCGTTCAGTGTCATGTTTACGCTGCAGGATCAATGCAATGTCCAGCAGAAGTGACGCAAACACTCAAGAGATAAAAGCGCAGCCAACAGAAATCTCTGCAGAACAGAGCTCTGATTTTTACGTTGCACAGACTGGATCATTGTTTTATCTAATAGCAAGAGTTGGATTTCTTCTGGAAAGAAGCGTGAAGATGTGGACGCTGGGTCTTCAGGTGGTCGTCATCTGTCTTTTCCTACAGGTAGGTAAACATACAACATAATAGAAATGTAAATTAACAAGACACTGTGTAAATACTGCAACTCTGCAAATAGAAATTAGCCTAAAATTTTACGACAAGGCAAGTTTATTTATACTCTATAGCACCTTCTCAAACACAAAATAAAGTGATTTACAATGTTTGGCAATGCAGACAAATGAAAGTATTTTGGGAAGACATGATAGGTTTGAAAATGTATTGCTTTTGTGAATTATATGTCTTTGGTGTAAAGCTTGCAGCATGTTTTGTGTACAATTCAATAATTCAGTTGAGGAAATATGCGATAATTTATTATTTAGAAATGTTTTATTAGCGATTGCCAAAGTATGAAAACTCAGTTTTGTATGTGCGAACTTGTTCTTGGTGTTCTATGTTGTTGTTTATTTTTTCAAAAAAGTGCTTTAAAAAAGGCAAAGAAATGCATTAGAAAAACATTTAAAGACATTATGGTAGAATGAAATGTTGTAATGAAAAAGTATTTGTTTCAATTGTTTCAGTGTAGTTACAGACCAGTTATAAGTAATAAATTACAAATAGATACATTTATCAATCAAAGGCAGAGCAAAATAAGAGTTTTATCTGTTTATATATCCACCAGCTCCAAAATTCAAATATTGGTGTTTACTATCTCAGAGTGTAAGGAATACGATGAAATTCAAAGTGCGATAGTTTTAAAGTTTTATAAATTAGCAAACATTACATTGAGCAAAAAAAGATGATAATATACAACATTAAACAAAAGAAAGTGTAATTATATATTAGCATTAAATGGTAGCTGATCAAGAATTTCCACTTGCAGGTGCCGGGGTGTTTTCCATCATGCCTCATAATGGGCTCTGTGGCCAACTGTGGCTTCCAGAACCTCCGCTGGGTTCCTCCTCTCTCTCCCCACATCACCCACCTGTACCTGGAGATGAACCACATCGGTGAGATCAACTCTACCTCCCTGTCGGGCCTGGAGGAGCTGCAGGAGCTGGACCTTGGACGACAGCATGTGCCGCTTGTGATCAGGAACAATGCCTTCAGCGGTCAAAGACGCCTGAGGAGGCTGGTGCTCGGCTTCAACGTCGGCCTTCGACTGGAGTCACGGGCTTTTGTGGGACTATCCGGTTTGCAGAATCTCCAACTGGATTACTGTTTTCTTCAAGAGTCCATACTGAAGGAGAACTATCTGGAGCCACTGTCCTCCTTAGAGACTCTTAACCTCTTTGGTAACCAGATACGGAGACTCCAGCCTTCAATGTTCTTCACAAACATGACTAATTTGAAAAATTTGAATCTCAAGCTGAACAAAATTGACAAAATATGTGAGTCTGATCTGGTTGGCTTCCAGGGACAACACTTCAAGGTTCTGAACTTGGACTCTGTTCACCTTAATGCCATGTCTAGTGAAGGTTTTGACTGGCAGAAATGTGGGAATCCCTTCAGAGGGATGTCCTTTCAGACTCTCGACCTGTCCTCCAACGGGTTTAGTGTGGGTAAATCAAAGCAGTTCTTCAGAGCCATTGAGGGGACTAAGATCTCCCATCTCAAGATGTCAGGACACATGGGTAAAGGATTTTCATTCAATAATCTCCTGGATCCAGAGCACAGCACGTTTGAAGGCCTGAAGAACAGTTCACTCCGCACTTTCGATCTGTCTAAAAGCAGGATATTTGCATTGCAACAGGGGGTTTTTAGTCCGCTGAAAGAAGTCGCGGTCATTGATCTTTCCCAAAGCAGAGTGAATCAGATACACAGAAATGCCTTTGAGGGTCTTCAGGGACATTTAAAAATGCTCAACCTGTCGCACAACCTGCTAGGGGAAATCTATTCTTACACTTTTGCTTCTCTGACAAACCTGCGAGTGTTAGACTTGTCTTACAATCACATTGGTGCGCTGGGTTATGGCTCATTTAGTGGACTCCCCAACTTGAAAGCACTATATCTAACAGGAAACTCTTTGCAAGAGCTCGGCTTCCCTGCATCTCTACCCAGCTTAGATTATCTCCTGTTGAATGACAATAAGTTGACGCCCTCGTCAGTGAGCAGTCTCACACGATTTGCCAGCAATATTACTCATCTGAACATCAAGGACAACAGATTAACTAACCTGGGGGATGTTTACACCATTTTGACTAAACTAAAACGCCTCCAGCATCTCTTCTATGGAGGAAACACAATCAGATGGTGCACGCTCAGTGGACGAGTTTCAGCAACTGGTTCGAATAATTTCCAAGCCCTGGATCTCCACAGCAGCTCCCTGCAGTCTATTTGGTCTCAGGGGAGATGCCTGAATCTGTTTGACAATCTTGGGCATGTGATTGGTCTCAACTTGAGCTTCAACGCACTGCAGTCTCTTCCTCAGGCCATTTTCAAGGGTCTCACCTCAGTAGTGGAGATGGACCTCTCATCCAACGCCTTGACTTACCTCCAGCCTGATGTCTTACCCAAAGGTCTTCAAGTTCTCAACCTCTCCAACAACTTCATCGCCTCCCCTGACCCCGCCGCTTTCCGCTCTCTCAGCTTCCTCCACCTAAAAACGAACCGGTTTCACTGCGATCCGAACCTGAAGAGCTTCCTGACTTGGCTGAAGCGGACCAACGTAACCTTCCTGAGCCCTGTTGAGGAGCTCAGATGTGAATTTCCTTCTGGTTTCTATAATGTTCCTCTGTTGGATTACTCTGCTCAGGCCACACAGCAGTAAAAGCAGCTGAAAGTGGACAAATGTGTATGTGCTGTCAGGGTGACACCTAGAAAATCATGAATTAAACACAGGTGCCGTGTATTGTTGATTTGAGTTGATCACATGATGTTTTCTGTGTCATCCCAATTTGTAATAAGTGCCAGAATAATATCTAATCTCAGAAACAGAAAACTAAAATACATTAAAAAAATCTATTAAAACCTGTAAATGTAATATTTCCAGATAATGTAATCAAATTGTACTTTGAAATTTGAATTTAATGAAGTGGAATAATAAATGAAATAAATATATTACTTCATCTACTGTGACTATGCATTTTTAACATACACACTGTAACAATAAAAAGTGTGTGCGTGCGTGTGTGTCTGTCTGTCTGTCTGTCATTGTACCAGCAGGTGGAGCTGCAGAATAATCCTGAAAGTTTTTGGCTTTTTAGCAGTAAAAAACTGACTTCTTTTGCAGTGCATGCTGGGAGAATCTCCATCCCCCCCCACGAGTCACGACCCTGAACACGAAAAGCAGGAATAGAAAATAGATGGATGAATGACTTCTGGTAGATTTAGGCCAAATAGTTATGAACAGTCTATGATTTAGGCTGGCAAAACACTCTGAGACAGCAGGGTGTGCTGGTGACCGAAGAACCTAACACACAGACGTACCAGCAGACGTGCAGTCATTCATAATTTAGCATGTAAAGTCTGCATTTAATATAACCTCTATAATAAATGGTGGAATAAGAGGGCAAACTTGCACCAAATGTAAACAGATTGGTTATCAGGTACAAAACATGATTAATAATGTGTTAATTTGTTCTCGTACCCACGACAAACACAGACATAAATCTGTGCGACAACAATTGGAGGCAACAATTGTGACATGTGAAATGGTTATAGTGATTTATTTGTTCACGAGCAACTTATTGGCACATCCCCTTTCCTGTCCAATGTTGTGTCAGTGGAAGTTCATGGGGTCATGAACACATAAACCTGGCACGTTTATTTGAGTGACTTGTGTCAAAGAATAAGTTAATTTCAGTCCACTGGAGCTCAAATGACTGTATTCTTTTGGTAAATAACTTCACTCCCTGTAGATAAACTGTATTTTACTGCAGAAAATGAGCAGTTTTCCCTTTGAGATGGTACATAAGCTGCACAGTCCTCCTACAGCAGAGGGCAGCATCAGCCCACAGACTGCTTTTCAACAGTATGGCTCAACTCGACTCGCTTTTGGTTACCAGGTACTTTTCCCAGTGTCGTTTTCCACTGCAGATAGTAGCCTAGTAGCCACGCTGGCCACTCAACACCTGCAGGCTCAGCAGCCAACCAGGGAAGGTGTGATTGACTGAAGGCTGCAGTTTGATCATTCTCCTCCCTCCCCTTGTTTGCACTGCACCATCTGTGACCAGTGATCAATAGGGCTCCCCCACACCTGTGATTTACCTTCATATCAATTTGTGTGTGTGTACCATAGACTGTGTGTATAGATATAGAGCCTTAGCAAGGGATCATTTCTAATTACTTCTTGTTGTGGGATCAGAAAGTAGCTATTCCATTAAAGTATTGAACTAATGCGAGATATTAAATGTGTTGAGTTATACATGAGGTATCCTGCAATTTCATAACATTACTTGATCTGTAATCCATAACCTCCTCCTTCAGATGTTGTTTTGGAGCTAGTTTGTATTGGTTTTACAGCGTTTATTGATTTTGGATCATAAATGTTGCATGTAACTGCTCCAGTGAAGCTCATGGGAAATCCTAATAAAATGAAATAAAATTAAAAATGATTGCTCTTGAGGGCAATCTCACAGACACGTAGATTGGGCATACACACACACATTACACACACACAATAACCTGAAACAAATTTTCAGCTATTGATTAGATGTATTTAAACATGGCTGATCAACCAGCAAGTGCCTGTGACAGTGTCTTTATTCGTTTTTTGTTTTTTTTTGTCAGCCCGACTGGCCCACCATATTACATACATACATACATATAGATACACAAACCCCCCCCATCCCCATCCCAGCACCCTTTACTGGCAGGTTACCATAGAAACAGGCTCAGTATTCACCTCCTCCACAGCGGTTCCTCACTTCCTGATTGTCTTTGGATCCCTGCATCCACCCGTCCAACCTCCCCCCACTCCCCTCTTCCATCGGCATCCTCCCTCCTCCCCGCCCCCACAGCCCTCACACACACACACACACACATTTATATAAGATTTTACAGCCCTGACACAGATGGGAAACGTACATGGATGATTTTACTCACTAATATGACAAAATGATTATATATGAGCAACATTTAGAGGCTGGAAATAACCGCTTGTCTTTCATCACACCTTTGTTCCTAAATTATTTAACCCAATCCATCATTGCATCATTGTCTGCCCTAAAATTTTAGATCATAAATTAATGGATATTTTGTGGCAGTAGAGATGACTGATGCTGCATTACACAGGGATAAACATTTAAAGGCGCTGTTTTCAGTATTGTAGACACCAATTTTTCAAAGTTTTGCTTGAATATCAATATTTTAATGTGTTTATCTGATGAAACGCACCCTGATAGACCCTCTAATGCTTCAAAACATTTCCAAATAAACACATCTACAACATCTTCTTCCGTAGATACTCAACGTACAGAGACACACTTCACACATTAAAGGTATAGCTGCATGTCTTTTAACCTCCATTATATACAGCACGAACATGAACATTGTCATGACGCCTCAGAGCATTTTTAAATAACTGGATCAATTATCAGTACCTCAGTGTGCATCTGTAAATGGTTGAGACAGTGAAGGAAATAAGTTGACAGATTTAAAATTCACTGAAAACAGCATCTGACTGTAATATAATTATTAGTTTTAGTAGCCTGCTGTATTTGTGGAGAGTGTCTTAAGTCAAAATGTAAGAGGATTTGCTGCTTTTCTCTATTTTATATCATTTGTTTTTGGACAAAACAAGCAATTTTAAGACGCCACCTTGGTCTCTGGGAACTTGTGATAGACATTTTTATAATTTTTTGACATTTTCTAGATAAAATGAACTGATTAATTAAAATAATTGTACGTAGATTCATCCATAACAAAAATAACTTGCAGAAACTAATATTTTGCGGCCCTAGAATGAGCAAATTGCAGTAACTGTAACGCATTAAAATGATCCAGGACTGACATCTCAGTGAACTTTTCTGACACATTATCAGATATTATCAATGCCATGGTTTGATGTCTGGGTCATGAAACATTTTGTACACAAAGGGGGGCAATGTCATGTATCAAGCATTGTAGAAGTAGGTTAAAAAAAAACAACAATCTGCAGCACATTGGTAATAAATATTGTTTCTACACTTGTGTGTCCTCTCTTCCACCTAGCAGGGGGTTCAGCTGCAACTGGATCTCTGGCATCAATAATACAGTGATAATTAGTCAGCCTGACCCCCACTGTCTGCACCTCTTAACCTCTAGCAAGCAGCGAACCCTGTGACACTAAACTGTGACACACCTGACTGCAGACTGCTGCCTAAACAACGAGGGACGTGCACTTCAAATTCAACAGAAGTAATGTTAGTTTTACTGTATATATAGACCTATTCAGTACCTACTGCACTGTGTGCCCAACCCGAATGTTTAAAGTAGCTGCTGTGGGGATGAAGTGGCCATACATATAAGAAGGAAAATAAAAGTTGGTTGTGATTAAATCATCATGCTGTTTTTAAAGTGTTTTGTAGTCATGTTTCACGAGTGAGTTAGTAGTGTTTTGACAAAAAGAAATCTTAGCTCAAGGTCTACTTATGAGCTTTTTCTGACCTTTTAACCACATTTTATGCTCTTCCTCATTGGATGGATCTAATCGAATCTCCATCCAGCTCCAGAAAAAGCTAGTGCGTGGATCTTGAGTTAAGATTTTTCTTGTCAAATGACTGTTTCTGTGGCCAAGAATGAACAATCACACTCAATTAGTACTGTAGTGTTGTTACTATGGTTACCATTGTTTAATAAACCTTGGACACTGATCTGAAGGAGTTAAACTTTTGACTGGAACAATATCTGAGGTGTCCTGATTTTAATGGCCATGTGTATGTCCCTGGTACGAATAATAATCCCAGTAAAATGACTGAAGAGTGACATGCCTCACTATGTTCATTTTAATGAGATTATTTTAAGGCGTTGTTTTAAAAATTAGACACCGTGGAGGGACAGAGGAATAATGCGAGACAACAGGTATGATGAAGGTCATCATTTAGGTTTCAGAGTACCTCATCTGACCAACAACATCACACATCGTATGTTACACCATGATTTTCTACAGCCAACATGGACATAAACTCTCTATGAATTCATTTCTTAATGTCAGAAAACAGAACAGACCAAACCTGCCCCGAAAACCCCCCCCAAATACATGAAATATCTACACTGATATCTTACAGGCGATTCAAGCAGTTTGCGAGCTTTCAGATCTGTATTGGTCACAATTAGAAACACAAACAATCATACAGCCCTGTATATACAGACAACACACACACACACACAACAGTCTGGGCAGCACAGCACTGCAGCCAGTTGTTTTAAGAGGATGATCCGAGGCTCATGGTCTCAAACATGCAAGGAAGAAAGGGCTCCGGTGGGTCTTTACATCCGTAGAACAGGAGGAACTGGTGTTTTACAGAGTTTCCGAGGTTCATCAGGTCATTTAGTTTCCTGTCAGAAGAGCACTTCCTTGTTAACTACTCTTTAATGTAGTCTATCGCCTCTCAGGACTCAGCAGAGGTGTTTGTTGTTCCCAGCTGTAGAAGTCTTTCAGAGGATCACTGGCCAAAAGAGGAAGAGAAAAAGAGGAAGAGGAAGGAATAAAATAAATAACAATAATAAAAATAAAACCCTATTTGCTAAAGCTTTACTGTGCTGCCATGGGTGTGGCAGTGTGACATGCCGCCAAGGAAACATTAGAAGAGGAGGAAGTGATGGATTTTGGGGTCTGGCACCTGCAGAAAAAAAAACAAGAAATAGTAGAAATTAAAAATAAAATATGCATAATGTATAATCTCCGTCTTTACATACAATTTAGACACAGGTTAAATAGATTATCCAGCAACATCCTGTGAGATTACAGGCTGCTGAGCAAATGAGAGATAAACCACCAGATTAGGGCCGCCTACAGAGGGTGTGGCTAATCCTGAATAATCCCATTTAGAGATGCATTGACTCTAAACCATTTACACTAGTCAGATACAGGCCAGTAAAAGCAGGTTTCCCACACACAAAATAAAGTCAGCACTCCGAGTAAAATGGTACACTGACATGAATTGAATTTCATTATAAAAACCTGGCGAATACCAATACGAATATTGATATTTGAGAGTAAAAAACATCTGATTATATCGGCTGATATTACTTTATACTACAGCCTGACCAATGCTGGATATATCAGAGTTAACAAAATCATCCTTTTACAGAAACACGAGATAAATAAACATTTTTGATAAGGATCCCTTAAATTAATATCTTGATCAAGATATGAACTGAGCGGGACATTTTACAGCTGAAAAATAAACTTAAAACACATCTTTGGCATTTCTGTCCTGTAAATGTTCTCCAACAGGATGTATTAGCTAATATCAGCCCATATGTATGTTGTTTGATCTCTCAAATGTGGTCATTAAAGAGCTGCGCCAAACTGAAGCAGCATATTTCACAGTAGAACAATAAATTTTATTACTGCATCAAAGATGACAGATTAAAAGACACAAATACAACAAACTATTTTTATCATAAATTATGAAAAATATAAGGCTCAAAAATGCAAAAAGAAAGCTGACACATGCAGCAGTACTGTATGTGTGACAAGCCAATAGTACGAGACGAAATCAGCCTGTTGATACGTCATCAATCAGGCTCTGGTTCAGGGGGTTCAGGCTCACCAGGATCGAGACTTGCGGACCCCTCTGTCCTTGGTGGGCGAGTTGTCGAGAGAGTGACTTTGGTTCGGCTCCGCCTCCGCTGAGCGATCCAGTGAGGCGGTGTTTGGAGGAGTCATGTCGAGCTCCAGAAACATGATGTTCTCAGCCTGCACACACACACACACACACACACACACACACACACACACAGAGGATCACACTTAGTTAATCCTGCTTTGCTCTCTAGCGAAGGTTCATTCAAAGGTGTTTCTCACACATCACACCAATCTTGGCTTCATCGCACCGGCTGCAAATCTCTTTTAGAATTAATTTTAAAGTACCATCACACACAAGGCTTTGCATGCTCGAGCACCGGAGTATATAAGTGAACTTCTGAACCCCTTATTGCCCTAAAAGGCCCCTCAGGCTCGTTAGTTTGGGTTAAAAATGAAGGGTGATCAAGCTTTTGCTGTACTGGCTCCTCGGCTCTGTTTAGAATCAGGTCGGCTAACACTGTCTCTGTTTTTAAATCTCAAGTTAAAACCCATTTTTGCAGATTAAAATGTTGTATTACTGATTACTGCTTTCTACCTCATGCAGCCGTTTTAATGCTGCTTATGTCCAGTAATTGTCTCTGGAAATCACTTTGTGCTTCTTACTTGAAAAATGCTCTATAAATTATCATTATTAACTTTATATTAACTAAAGAAAAGGTTTAATCCCCATTTTTGTCAGCGTAAAGTAATTTTTTTTAACAAAGTGCGCAAATGTTTTATCAACAAAGGAAAAGATTCATTGCACATTCTTAGTCAAGATGCAAAAAAATTACTACTTTGTTTATTTATAACATTTCAACCACAAGGTCATTGTGCTCTAAAGATGACCTTGTGGTTGAAATAGTGGATGAATTAAAGGAATATTCTACTGAAAATCTATCTTTTGAGTATCAAATACTACCCCTAAATGACTAAAAAGATGTTATCCTTTCAAGTCTACAGGGGGGAAATGTTTTGATACACAAAAGCTCTATTTTTGGTGGACTGTTCCTTTAAATAATTTCTGCATCAGCACTAGGAGTGTTGGGTTTTGCCTCGAAATCCCTCATAATACGTCCTGAATGTTCAGCCTTTAAAGTGGTTACTTCTCATTTTCCTATTTAACAGACACACTACAAAACCACTCACACACACACACACACACTTACCCTGTATCTGGAGTGAGCTCCCATCGCTATGGCAACCCTGGCGTACTGGCTGATGGGTCGTTTGTATCCGACTGCAGATGTCGGCCTTTTCTTCATCTGCGAGGATTTACTGAATAGAGAGAGAGAAAGGGGCGGGGGGGAAGGGTGGGGGATCAATGAGAAATAACAACAAAAACAAATGGATTAGAAATTAGAAAGCTCCAGCCAAGATATCTTCCACAAAAGAAATAGGATCTAGCTTTCTCTCCAGTGGTGAATGATGCCACGTGGACAGAAAAGTCTGTTTAAAAGTCTGTTTAAAGGCTTCTTTGCTTTAACAGCAGTGGAGGATGACAGGAAAGAGACAAGAGAAGAAGAGCAAGTGACACAGAGAGCAGGAAGGTCGAAAGGTCATGAACCCTCAACGCGCAATTTAAACACATTTTGAGTCCATTATTTCCCCCTGATAGCCCAAATGGGAATATCCTAACATCCTAACAACTAAAACCCACGCTGACCTTTCAGCAGGAACAAGAGGCTGAAACTTCCACTGATCCTCCTCGGGGTCAAAGGTCAGCCTGTTCATGATCTTATTCTTCTCCTCTGGAGGGATGAAGTTCTCTATGATGAGATACCTGCACGTACAGAACACACAGCAATGCAAAGGTTTAGTATGAGGTCATATCAGAAGGGTTTATATTTAAGACCGCAGATGTAATAAATTGATCCTGTTTTGCATCTTAGGAGCCTCCTCTAGTTCTTCATTTTCTAGGCCTATTTATTCCACAGTATATGACGGAAGGATCGATAGAAGAATTGTTTTACACGAAGATAATTTACATTTATTCATTTGACTTTTGTACAAAGTGACGTACAAATGTCCCAAACATGCCCCCCAACACTGCAGCCCCTTGCATTTTAGGTGATGCTCTTTGATTAAACACATCAGTCAATATCAAAATATGAAGAAGCATATTTTTCTCTCCAGTTCACTTGTTAATTTGGGCAACGTTTAACAAACATTCTTCATTTCCACAAGAGAAACTAATGAGAAACAAACATGCAGTTCATGCTTTTGATCATTTTATTTCAATAAAATTCTAGGCTAAAAAAAGGCT
Source organism: Maccullochella peelii (assembly GCA_002120245.1). Taxonomy (NCBI): domain Eukaryota; kingdom Metazoa; phylum Chordata; class Actinopteri; order Centrarchiformes; family Percichthyidae; genus Maccullochella; species Maccullochella peelii. The sequence goes on from LKNJ01003338.1 coordinate 12,273, forward strand.
ACTCATGAGGCATTGTTGAGTTGTTGTATACACCGATTAAATAAAATGTGTGAATTCATATTGAAGTTTTGTGTGTGACCAGTTCCCACTTATAGATTTTATCCGTTATTTTAACATCTCTTATCTCTCAGTGTTTGCGATAATGAAATTCCTTTATAGCACGTATACGTATCTGTACACTGTGCTGCTGACTCTTCTGGGTGTTTGCTTTTCGACTCACTTGAACTTGAGCTCTCTGGTGAGCTCGTTCTGAGTTTGCTCCAGCTCCTGTCGGCTCCTCACGTGCTCGTCGTTCACGTCCTGGATCTCCGCTTTGATGCACTGGAGCTTGGCGTACAGCTACGAGGCGAGAGAGAGAGAGAGAGAGACAAACAGAGAGGGTGAGGAGGAGAGTTGTTGCCCAGTGCAGTGTAGTCGCTGCAGCTTGGTTGCCCATAGCAACAGCACTGGAGGCATTGGCGTCTGGAGAAATGGGCAGCCAATAGGAGCACGGCAACATGGCGGCCCTCCCTCTCTCCGGCTCATTCCTCCTCTTTCCTCCTGCGCTCCCGAGCTTGCACACTGTTCACTCTCTGACTGCATGGGCTTTAAACAAGTAGGCTAATCCTGACTTTAGCCCTGGTGTAGTTAGCCTGAAAGATGACACTGCAGTTCACAAACTCTTTGATGTGGCGATTCTCAAAATTGGATTTGTTTTTGTAAAAACAGCTTGAAATTGGAGTCAGATATTTAAAGGGAATTCCCTGTAAACAAAACATTTCAAAATAACACAGAAATGTGGCTCACAAGGACACGATGCTGCATTACTGAAGGGTTTTTCTCTGGTCTTGGTTGACTCTTCCCTTGTGTTCAGACTGCGAGCAACGTTTCAGAGTTTACTATCAACTGAAAACATGGGTGCAAACAGTTCTCCAAAAACTGCCTGTGAGAAAGTGATTATAAATAGGTGCATATAAATAAAAGTTTTATGGAACAAAAGCTGGATTCATACTTGACGCGCAGTCCTGCTACAGATACCTACAGCGTAGGTTTTCATTTATAGTTCAGTGTCGGCTCTCATCCGTGAAGATGTATCGTACACGAACGGGCAGTAACTGTCACTGATGGGAAAGTCCACCTTGTTTCATGACTGAATAGGAAATTATTTCTGTGCAATTTCTCTTTGTTATGTTCTTTAAAGCAGTGGTAATTCAAAATGTTTAAAGGTTCCCTGTGGAGTTTTCTTGTAAACAAACTGTGTACATTCAGTGTTTCTCACCAACAAAAACGCATCGCGTGTATCATTGAGGTCTAGCAAACGTGTTACATTTGTATTTCCTTCCTCATAAAACATTCACAAAGCAGATTTTTAAAATTATTTTCAAACCTGTATTGTTTACATCCATGTTATAGCTAACATTCTTCTTCACTGCCTTTGCTGCACATCAGTGGAATAGTGTGCAAACAAAAACAGGAAAACACTGCTCCATAGCACTACTAGTGGCCAAAAAACTAATGTTGTTTTCACTATCAATAATCTCCTTCAGCTTCAGCATTGGCAACTTGAAGGAGGAAACAATCAGCCCAAGCTGACCAATCACAGTTCAACGCTGCTACGCTGTAACCCCATCAACCGCTCCTTTCCAACTGCAAAAAGTTCAGCAGTGACCAGTTTTTCACAGTCAACAAGCGTGTTGATCGCCTAAATCTAACAGTTTCTCTGAGCTTCACAGGCTGCCCTCTGAGCTCTGAAATCACAGTGTGAAAACTATCCTTCTTTTCCTCAGCAAGACGGCACCATGCAGTGAGAGAAGGGTACTTGGCACGAGTTAGGGCATCAGGAGAGCAAAGATCAACACAGGATCATCAATCACATTGTCATCCACACACAACGGGCTGTTTGGGGTTAGTCCTGCTGGCCGTGCAGCGGATTGGGAAGCGAGACGAGCAGGGAGGGGTTTACAAGGTTCGGAGTGCTGTTTTAGCGTTTGCACTGAGTTTGGGGTTTAGGAGTGAGTTACTGGGAGATCCTGAGCAATTTTACAAGGAAGGGAAAACAGACTGAGAAGGTTAGCATGGAAAGCGTGAAGGGGCCCAACAAAGAAAGTGATGAGAGTGACGGAGGGAGGGAAACGTCCAGCAAAGAGGAAGGGGGACGGCAGGACAAACCTTGAGGTACTGAGATTTTAAGTGTGTGTCCGGACGGAGCATGTGTGTCCGTGGCAGGGGGTCATTAGGATCCAGGTCAGGGGTCAAAGGGGGTAAAAGAGGGATATACTGAGATTAGGAACAAAAAAGGAAGGTGTATATGTGTGTGCATGTGAAAATATATCTGTATTCTTGACAATGAGCATGCCTACTGTGTTCATCTGCGTACACATGATTCTTTTCTGAATATAGATATGTAGACGTGCGTGTAGTATCTGTGCATCTTTCACCTTCTTGAGTTTCTTGGTCTTGGCCTCCACCTCCTGCTGCAGAGAAGTGAAAGTCTCTCTCAGCTCCACCGTCTCTTCGTCCTGGATCAACATCTGCTGCTGCATCTCCCTCTCACTACGCGACTGAAAGCATTAATCAAAATGTCACCTTTATGTTCCACCTTTTGTTGTTGTTCGCTGCCGTTTTGTATTCCACCCCCCCACCCCCTCTTTAACATTTAAGTAGATTTACTGGGTTGTCAAACATTTCTAATTTAAAGCAGGCTTATTGTAGCCTAAGTATGCATTGTGCAGCTGTATTATGTGGGGAAAATGTAATAAAATATAGTAAAAATGAATGACCACTTGGTATTGGAAGATATTCTCAATCTAACTGTAAAATGCAGTTTACTGTAATGTAAGAAATATGAATTCTGTGCCTTACACTATATATATATATATATATATATATATATATAAAAACACATACGGGTTTACCTGCTCAGCAATCTCCTGCCTTTTCATCTCCAGCATTTTCTGCTGCTCATTGGTGTGATCTGTGATGTTCTTTCCACCAACCAGCAGCTTGCTCTCCATCGCCTGAGAACAACAGAAGAACATTTGGGATTGATATTTATGAAGAAGAACCTGTGTTGTGTCCTACAGTGTCGACCAACACAGTGAACCTTCACCTGCTCACTCTCAGTGTCAGTCCCTTTGGAAAATCTATGTTACTACACATCAGAAAGTAATTTAAATACGTAAAGTTTAGTGATACTTTATTTATATGGTATAAAATGAAAACTACAGAAGTAGGTAATCACATAGTTGGTTTACAAAACAAATGACCAGTTAATTAAAATTGCTCAATTTGTAAAGAAATTAAATATTCAAACATGTCTGGTTTTAAATGTGTTAAAGCAAAATTGTCAATTGTAAATGCAACTTTTGTTGATTGGTTAATAATTTGAGCTTCACTGTTTTGATTTGTCATTATGTGGTGAAAGTCATGTTTTTATGGCGGAGTAGTAGGGAATCTTAAATTCTAAGAGTAAAGGTAAAAGTTGTAATTTTTAAAAAAAGTCGTAATATCACAAGAAAAAAGTCATGCTGTTACAAGATAAATTGTAACATTTTGAGAATAAAGTTTTAATTTTACAAGAAAAAGTTGTAATATATCTTATATTATCCATCGTAGGATGCAGTATGTGTTGATACGTTACTATTTTTAAAGGGTTTCAACATGTTTACATGAATTTTAATCATATATAATATAGATTTCAGGTTGAGAGTGTGTTATAGTAGATACGTTGTGAATGTTGAGCTTGCCGTACATTTCTCATGTTGCTCATCATTTTCATGGTGATTCAATTTCACATTAGATGACTGCATTAGATCCTGTGTATTGATTGTTAATTTCTTACTAAACCTAAAAAAAGTTATCTTTATTTGTCTTGTGTCACATCAAACTTATAATCACAAACATATAAAAACAAAGAACATTCAAGTACAAAACAACACTGGATATTATCAGGTAACATTATTATCATGGTGTCATCTTATCGAACCTCTCTGGCTTATTATTAAATTTTTAACTGACATCAAGATCCAGTAACAAAGAAATGTACAGTAGCTTAATCACTGACAGATAATGTGTCTGAAAGTTTGTCTCAAGGACACAGATTGAGTGTCTTTCATGAGGTCAGACTGAGTTCATCTGGACATCCAGCAGTCCAGAGTCTCTGTGAGCGTTTGTGTGTGTTGGAGCTGCAGTCGGTGCAGACGTTGTGCTGATGAGGCAGATGGAGCTGGAAGTGGGCGGCTTAACATCCCCCATGATGACGCCATGATGAGACCACGCCACAACAACAAGCTGAGCTCGGCTAAAACCTCGTAGTGCTTCAGACTTCAGACACGAATCACATTCAAAAGTAGACCGGTACAAAATGACACAGTGTGCTTTCATAAACTAAAATATGGTATCAATGAAAAGTGACTGATAACTACTTTGATTTGGATTGAAATCTCTATAAAACTATGTGATGGATTGCCATGAAATTTTATACAGATGTTCATGATCCCCAGAGGATAAATCCTACAGACTACTGACTTTTTATCTAGAGCCACTGTGGGATTGACCTTTTTGTTTTTTAGTGAAATGTCTCAACAGCAGTAGGATGGATTAACGTGACATTTTGTACACACATTCATGTCCCCATCAGAATGAATTGTAATAACTTTGGCGATCTCTTAAAGAGATACTGCACAGTTAAACATGTTTTTTGAGCTGTAAACTAAATGATACGACTGTACTGTGATGAAACACATCAACTCTGGTGTTAATATTGACATTTCTTACCAAATGTATAAAAATTGGCATTGGCTCAACGCGCCATCTACTGTTTTAAATCAGCCCTGAACCTGCGAGGCCAATGCTGACACAGAGTCAACCGGTTGGGTTTAATCTACGTCATGAAATTTATATAAAAAAAAGACTCTGATCAGTGTCAGTCAGTCTGCCCCGTGTCTCCTGACCCACACACTACGTAGCCACAAGGCCACACCTCCTACAGGTGTTGTTCCCTCACTCATTGCATTTTTTAAAATATGCTGGGAGAGAGGCTTCTAGCTGAATTTGAGGGTGGAGTTACACTTTAACCTTTAATCTATGACCAATTTCAATGTATCTAATATGTTGGTTTATGACCAAATGCCTGCAAAACTACTGACATTCCCTTCAGCCTCAGCTGTCCTTTGCTAATTAGCAAACGTTAGCATGCTAACACGCTAAACTACGATGGTGAACATAGTAAACATTACACCTGCTTGGCATCAGCATATTGGCATTGTCAGGGAGTGTGGACATGTTAGCATACTGACGTTAGCATTTAGCTCAAAGCACCAATGTGATTCAGTACTGCCTCACAGAGCCGCTAGCATGGCTGTAGACTCTAATAGTCTTGTTTTTTCCGCTAACTTTATTTTCACTAACGTTTTCTACGATTAAAACAACAAGCATGAAGCACTGTGTGGCATTTGAGAGGTTTGCTCTCTCTGACTGCTTTCTAGTTATTATTTCTAAAATCTAAGCTGCAGAAGAAGACTTGTTATCATTTCATGCCTCTGGTTACAGCATCTTTGGTTACCGTGGAGATTAAAGGCCCGAGGGCCACAGTGATGCAATCTGTCTTGAAGGTGAATCACACAAACACACACACACACACACGTTCTCTGTCCCGAGGGCAGAAATCTAAAGTTAACATAGAGAAGCAGGAAGAGAGAGAGACAAGAAATGGGATAGGGAGGGAAAATGAGAAGAGAAGAAGAAAATGTAAAAAAGGAGGATGGAAAAGAAAGAAAAACAGGGCCCAAGAAGGGCAAGCAGGGGCCACGGCCATTTTGTATTGGCCACACTCCAGTCTCAGGACTTTATACAAAAAGACAGTGTAGACTGTGTGCAGCCTATACATCATTTATTACTGGCACTGTCCACTTGATTGTATGAGCGAACACAAAAAACACACTCCAACTCATTCAGAGAGTACAGTGGAGTCCTTCAGAGGGGATGCATCTGCAGCAGGTCTTTACAGAAAGCCTCTTTGTTATGAGCTGTCTTTGTGCTCTGTGTGTGTGTGTGTGTGTGTGTGTGTGTGACTGCCTGGTTTGCTGCTCTTTGTGTTTTGTCATATTCTTTCAGCTTCATTAAAGGGCTGATTCATGTCAGGGCTTGCATGCATCCCATGTCTCTTCCCCCTGACAGGCTGGTTAGACAGATACAAATCCTTTACATACAGGCTTTTATCATGCGGGCTATGAATGGTCAGTGGCTTTAATGTACATCTTGACACTTAACTCAAGGTTTCACTCAGTCATCATGCTATCATCTAGTGAAGAAAATGCATAATTGTTGTTTTAACTTCAGTAAAAGATAAACAAGACCCACTGTGAGTCTCACTGGGTTCATGAAACTGTGTCAAAACCCCAATTACATCGATTCACAAATGCAGAAACATCCAATTAAAATTGAACAATGTTTTGTTACACTGTACAAAAACAGCACTAAAGTACACTAAATATATGTTGGATGCTCTGCCTCAAACAAATAAAAATGTTTAGTAAAAAATAATCAAGACATGAGGAGATTCTTTTGATTTTTCTGCCTTTTTCTGAACCAGTTTGGGGGGAAACAAACACTTTGCTAGCATTGTTAGCTATCATTCATTGTTGAAATCATGTGGTGCAAGATGATGATGCCACATTGGCTAAAAACATAATCTGCAATCATAATCTCTGCCCCTATCTGAAGAAATCATGTAATTAAGTTCAAGTGGCCTCAACATTACAAAAACCTCACTCGTGTCCAGTCGGTCACTTTTAAACAAATCTACTGCTTGACATTTTAAGTCTTTGCAACACATGAAATGTTCAAATTTTACATTTTTAAAACAACTACCACATGAACCATGTATCGAGATTGTTTTTACCAACTGCTGTTTTAAGCCAACATGGAAGAGAAGTCCTTCAAGTGCTCAGAAAAATAGAAATTTGAACATTTATTTATATATTACAACTGGGAAAACTCCATATGCTGAGGAAGATCATGTAATATTATCGAAAGCTCCAGAGTGAGAATGACTAAATGAGTGAGATTGTTTTGTGCTGTTTACAAGGTCACACAGTAATTTACAATATCAAATGTAATCCTGTGTTGACTTAATGTCACATTTGAGTTCACTGTCTAGAAGGAAATTAACTTATCCTGAGATCTACTGCAGTCGTGGGGTCATGGCAGACGTCCAAGCTACACAATACTGTGTTTTTAATGTTCAGGTCAAGCTATTTCGCGTCTGAGCCGATGTAACAGAGGTGAAGATGAAAAGAAGACATGAGAGGTGGAGGAAGAGGAGGAGGAGGAGGAGGAGGAGGAGGAGGAGGGGAGCGATGACTCAGTGAGGAGCCCAAATGACCTTCAATCACATGAGAGACAACTCACTTGTCATTCGACTCATTATTCTGTTTCCAGGTATCCCTGCACACACACACGCACACACAGATGCAGTCAGGATGTCTGATGTTCTCTAAAGGTCACAGCAGAGCTTCAGTTTGTTCATCATGTCATATTAAACCTTCCTGTATCTACATCTCAGCACTCGGCAGGATTAGATATTGCCCCGGCTGTCTCTCTGTTTGCTTGATCAATAAAGCAGATTCTATATCTTACACTGTACGGATTAAGACAAATTTTAACCCCAAACTGGTTGCCCTTATTATTTTAGAATCTGGACGAATTTCTGCCAGATTGGTTGTCGTTTGACGTTCAGTTTAAGGGGGGTCACGACGCCTGAGCGATCAACGATCTGACTCTCGGACGGTCGGTTGAATTTGTGGATGTTACAAATTTTGGTTCACTGTCTTGCAGTTTGAGCAGCTCTAAAGTCCGATTTCCCACGCGGCTGCTGTCAAAAGATCCGTTATAAACTGTAGTGAGCTTGTTTTAATGTTACTGGATTAGCATTTTACGTGTTGGGGCTAAAACTGTAGTCTTGATTGAGACTGCTGTCATATAAAACTGAAACAGACAGACCATATTGTCTGCATCTTCCAGGGGGTTCTGAGATCATCTTCAGTGTGATTGATCCGTACAGTGCGCAATGTTTCGAATAATGAGAGGCCAAGAAGCAAGAATCAAGCAGCTGGTCTCAGCTAGATTTTCTTGTCTATCGTCGATTTTCTGTAATCTCTGTCACTTTGATTCTGAACTACTTTTGACTGATTAAAAACACTCACAGTTTACTCATGCTGTCTGTTTTAAGAGCTTGATGGGTAAAAAACACATTTCTTTATTCTTGGAATAATCTTTGATCACATCAGACAGCATCGAGAAGTTGGTTGCTCAGAAATTCGTAGCTTTATTTTTAATCTGAAGAGAGTGTGGGACATGCAAGCTTTGTCACTCCACTGTCACTGTCTTATGTGCAGTGTGGTGTATTTGACTGGGGTTATGGTTTGTGGTGGAGGACCACAACAGGAAGTTAGACTCTATTGTGTTTTTTTATCCTCCAACGCACCCTTTTGATCATGGCGGTGTACTTAAGCCGTCAGTGCTCTTACTTGTCTATATAATAACACATAAATATCAGATATAGTCGGATGATGCATATTTTTGTGAGCTGCAGGACAGCCGCAAAAAAGAGAAACAGAAAACACTGAAGCATCTATAAAAGCGTCACACTTTTCCTGGAGCTTGCGAGTGCGTGTGTGTGTGTGTGCCAGCCTGCATATTTGTGTCTGTATATATAATCCGCCCGTAAGTGCGTGCTCAAATTTATTTGGCTGTGACTGATTTCCTGATGGGGAAAGTGAAGAAAATGTGAAGTGTTGCATATTGAGCTGGCTCATCCGCATCAGCCAGCCAATCGCGGTGAGGCCGGGGCCTGCTGGGAACGAGCGGGTTATAAATACAACGTGACGACAACAAGCGCTCGTGTGCAGCAGAGAGACAGGCACAGACAAGAAGGAGAGAGGGGAAAGTAAAAAAGGGACAAGAGACGAGATGAAAGACAAGAGGTCAGGCCATCTCTGAGAATCTGTTTCACATCAGTCCTGGTTGGTGCAAAAACCACTTAAGGAGCCACAACTTAAAGCCTAAAACCTTATTACTGTTCACTCAATGTTAGTCATCTCCTGCATCTACCAAACACACGAGGGAGATCCAGTAAGTGACATGCAGAAAACCAGAATCCCATCCCAACACATCCTTTCCTCCTGCCAGAATGAGAAAAAGTGCAAAAGTCCTTTGTAATGTCCCTTCTTTTGTTGTTTATTCAAATTAGCTAATAAAATGCACAGATATGCACGTCAGTGTACTATTTTTCTGTGTATTAAATATCTATTTTGATATTCAGGTGGAATACTATATACTTTTGTTTAACAGGAGGACTTGATAACTAAATTAAAGGGGTACTGGCGGCAGTCGAGTTGCATTGTGGGTAATGTAGGCGCCACATACTAACACGGAAGAAGAATTTATGGAATAAAAAAGATGATATTTCTGGTTCTGCTGCTGCGATTTTGACCTTTTTTTTAAACTGTCCATTGTGAGTTCGACAATGTTATAGGAGTGCGACGCTAAATCGGTGGGGTACTCTTTTAAGACAAAAACAAGGTTTGTTTTTAACAACACACAGTCTTTACACAGCTTGTATAATTAATTATTCAAATGTTTCGATAATTGCTTTGTATATTTTATGAGGCTGGCAAAACATAACATCTCTCATCCATCCAAAACTGCCATTTTCACTTTCTGTGCCTAAGATAAACACATATTTAATATATATGTATGTATATATATATATACAGTATATACATATTATGTTATGTTTGTTTCCTTGTATGAGAAACAGAGGAGTATTTATTGTTTAAGAAATGGCTCTGCTTTCTCCACTGATCCCATGACTGCATGCTCACTTCATGAACACACACACACACACACACACACACAGAGCTGATTCATCAATATTTCAGTGATGCAGCCTTCCATGCTGAAAGATGGAGAGCAGCGATGAGCTCTTTCTGTTCATTAGCTTACACACACACACACACACACACACACACACACACACACACAAACAGGCCTCCCTCCCTCTTTCCAGACCTTTTCCTCCTCTAATTAGACAGGAAGGCTGCTATATAAACAGGAAACGGTCATTCTATCCATAACGCTTTGCGTGTGTGTGTGTGTGTGTGTGTGTAAAAGACATTCTGCATGCTTAAATGGATGTCTACTGTATATTGTAGAAAGCCGATATATAAGCACAGTGTGTGTATGTGCATGTTTGTGTGCTACGCTGACGATATTTCCCATGAGGCACTGGGGCATTGTTGTTGACCGTGCGTTCTGATTGGCCGAACTTCAGCTGGCAGGATGTAGGAACGACCTTAATGCACAGTCAATGTCGATTTCCTCCAATAACAAAAGGCGGCAAAGGCTGGAAAGATGCATTCATGGTAGAAAAAAACATGAATATGTATTTGTTTGTCAGCTGAAAGAAGTATTATTGTGCTCCAGGCAAAGTCACCCTGCTCTGTTTGCTCTAAAGCAACATCTCTGTTAGGCTTCTTACAAAAGAAATCAAAAGAATTGGAGAGAAATAGCTCAGTGTTTCCCACACACAGAGTTTCCCCGGGCAGCTTGCCATGGAGGAGTTTGTTATTTTCAGTCTCAGTTTATCAGATTCACACTCTTGAAAGTCATCTGTGCTAACATAATTTTCCTGTTACCATAAATTAGATTTAAAATTCTACAATTTGATCCAAATTTGCAAGAATTTGTAGGGATATTTTTAACAGCGACTTCAGACTTTTAATTTAGGATGCATGAAATTGACCTATTTACCGCGCTGTTTCTCTGGGAAGTTGTAAAAAGACATTCTCGGGAATTACAGAAAATTACTAAACAAAGTAGACAAGGCAGGTTGAGGGAAAAGCTTCTTCTTTAAATAACCCCTGTAATAAATGGGAACACCTCAGATTGAAGACACGTAAAAGAAAGTAACTTAGATGAGAGACAGAAAAGAAGGTAGAGAAACAGTTTACTGTCAGTTAGATGAAGATCTATCAGAATATAACCTGGATGTAAGTAACAAAATAAAAGCAAGTTCAGTCTTCTTAAAAAAAAGAGGCCGAAAGAAAGAGACATCTGATGCGGAGTAGAGAGAGACAGTAAGAAGAAGGGAGATGTTACAGTTTTGACCCAGAAAAGTGGATCTAAGAATAGTCCGCTGGAGGGACGGACGCAGCAGCCTCCTTATGAGAAGCTGCTGCTCAGCGTGAAGCTCTCCACAGTGACTGCACTGATACCCGACTGCTTCATAACTCACTTAACTTACTTACATGTAAGGTCAAAAGATGCCAAAGTTAACAGATCAAAAACTGGAGTGTAAAGGGTGATAAAATATCTGACTCAAGAGACATATTGTGATGTAAGGTTATTGGGACATCTAAAAATGTATTTGCTCTCCTATGCAACCTATTTAGATTAGCAGGAAACACTAGACTTTCTTAATTGCTAAAAGTAAAAACAAAGTAAAACAGGACATAACATAACAACAAGTTATGGTGTGATAGCATGACGATAACTCAGTAACTGGTAATTTAATAAAAACAGTGACACTAGCTGAAGGTTATATTTGAATATTTTCAGAAGTATGACACTTTATAAGGTCTTAAGCTCTTAATCTATTACAATACAGTACAATTTTAATCTTTTCCATTTCATGCTACTTTATAGCTACATTTCAGAGGGAAATATTTAACTACACTACATTTATTTACCTTACAAAGACTTTTGCAGACAAAACATATCTAGAGCTTATAAAATAATTAAATATATCTAAAAGACTTTTAATAAAACACAATGCTTTGTGATAAATTAAAGTACCCAGCAGTACATACAAGTAGAGCTGAAATCATTTGTTGCTTCATTGATTAGTTGAACACAGACAGAAAATTAATTGGCAACTATTTTGATAGTTTTCATGCAAAGATGCTAAAACTTTTGAAATGTAAAAAGGACTTGCTGCTTTCACTTTAATTTATTTGTAATTATTTTGAGGTTTCTATTTATTGGACAAAACAAAGCGTTGTGTAAGGTGTCACTTTGGGCTCTGGGTGATTCTCACTATTTTCAGAATTGTTTCAAACCAAACAATCAATCGTTTAGCTGAGAAAATAATCAGCAGAGTAATCCAACATGAAAACAATCATTAGTTGCAGTCCGATACAACATAGTTAAAAATTAGCTCGACTTCAACCAACTACAACAGTAAAATCCTGCTTTTACACGAATGCATTAATAATAATAATCTAATGATATAATATATAATAGTAAAACAGCCACAGGGGACATTTACTTCTAATACTTTAAGTTCATTCTCCTGATTATACTTACATACTTTTACTTAAGTAAGATTATAAATGCAGGACTTTTTTACAGCGTGGTATCAGTACTTTTACTCAAAGGCTCTGAATACTTCCTCCACCATTACATTTGCTCGTGTAAATCAAAGCCGGTGTCACTTCCAGCAGCTAAACAACAGTTGCACCAACATTACAACACAATCCACAGATGGAGCGCTGCACCTTGGAGGCCAGTTAGCTGACGGCACCCTGCGGAAACACCAGCTGACCCAACACAGATTCACAAGGCCGGTTCCTGACCTACTTACATTTGTTGTGTGTGTGTGTGTGTGTGTGTGGACGTAACTGTGGGTGAGAGAGAGGAAGAGGAAGCGAGAGAGAGGAAGAGGAGGGAGAAGGGACTCCATTGCGTTTCAATCAGATGTTATCTATAATTGGTTATTTCTGAGCTCATTTCCACCATGTTTCCTAGTCTGTCTCTCTCTGCCTAGCAACCTCTCTCTCATTGGTCATCAGAGCAGAGAGAAAAATGGAACCTGCAGGCCACATTCTGTGATTGGTGAGCTAATATCGGTCTCAGCCAATCAGAGGAAAGCTGGCTGATTGACGAGACTGGAAATGTTGTAGGATCACAGTGATGTCATGGGAGCTGTATTAATAAGGCGGTTAAATGACCAATTGTTGTTTTTGATCATCATAAGGCAAATTGATGAATTATTACTTTATTAATTTCACAATATTTATACTTCTTAAACACAGAAGTTCTGATATACAGAGATTTTAATGAGATGAGCTGAAAAGAAAAGTACATTTTCAAAATATTCTCCAAACATGAATGTAGACTTGAGCTGAGTTTAACTGTCTTTACATCCTCAATTTACAATAATTATGGTTTAATATTGGAGCAAATCCCAACTGTAAGTTTTTAAAAAAGAAGTGTTGAGGACGTCTAATTACAGCTTTGTCATCAATCCAAATTATTTGATGTGACAACATTTTACACTACAAGAAATAACACCAGGTGTCATTTCTGTGATTACACCAACTCAACTTATTTCCAGGCTTAATCAATTCATTGTTTGATCTATTAAACCTCCAAACCTCCAAAGGCACAGAGGAATAAGATGCATCAGGCTTTGACTACACAGACGATACTTGTTAATAGGATCAATTCACTGTTGGTTTCGGACCTTTTTTAATGAGATTTGTTGCCAATAAGAAAAAACATCACCGGACTTATAAATGTTTGCATCTTTGAACAAACAAATTAACTTGTATCTTGCGAGACGAACATTGTTTTGAAGTTATGAACCAACAGCAACAGACCGACTCATCAAAGGCAGGAAATACTTCTTGTCCTTAATCATCCTCCTCCTCAGGGTGGGAGGAGGAGGAGGAGGAGGAGGAGGAGGAGGAGGACTGATGCTGATTCTCTGCGCTGACATTGTTCAGCAGCCACCAAGTCAGAATCAAACAACACGGCAAAGACCCTCTGAACTGCGCCGTGTGATCACAGATTTTATATGGTTTAGCACAAAACACTATTAGCCCCACGGTGCTTTAGGAGGACAACATGATGGGAAGAAATATGAGACGCCTCACGCAGAAACGTACATGAAAGCAGGATATACATTAGCTCCGTCTCACGGGACTTTCCCAGACCTACACTCAGAAAGAAAAAGTGCCACCTTCTCAAAGACGAGGCAGAAACTAGAGAGCACTTACACTCTCACTCTTAAAAATGATTTTACTGCCGGTTGGCACAAATATCTTTGCCAATTTGAGGGATTTTTAGACCTTTTCTTTTGAGTGTATGCTGCAGTGTGCATTTATTACATACAATAAATCACAAATACACAACTAAGGACAGTAATGTTGGCTGATCCTGTTGTTTACTCCAAACCAAATGACTCTTACACATAAGTTAACTTTATACAGGACATATATATGATGATGCATGAGAAATACACCCTCAAACATTTTAGCACTGTTGAAAATAAGTTATTGGCAATATATCTTGCATTTCTGGGTACAAATAGTTATTTGTGATGTTTTATGTTTTTCATTTTTTTGTTTTTATGTTAGGTAAGTAAAATGCACAGATGTTCATTAAGCTTCAAGACGGACTATTTTTAGCGCGTCACGAACTGTCAATCAATTCATCACTGTGACTTTGTTTGGTTTTATCACGTGTCATAAACAACCTACACATACACGCAAACATGAAGAAAACCAAAACAAAAGACACAGATTGAATCCACAACGGGACCAGGACACGCAAAGACGAAAAATATAAAATGAAATAAAACAAAATAACAAACTTTAAATCACATTGGGATAATGGAAGTGCAGCTACTTTATGTTAGAATTTTAGTCTTTCAGTACATCAGAAGCCACAAATGTACACAGATGTACACTAATACACAGAAGTAGCATGATGTTATGATTCAATCATATTGGGATGATATCGTTTTCAAAAAATCTGCTTTCCAAATTAATAATTTCAAGCAAACTGTGATTAAAAATGAACAAAACTAGTTCTTCTTTTACACACATGAAGAGTTTAGTCTGATGTAATGCATAACAGTAGAACAAAATTCATATATGATATACTGTACATAAAGAGGAGGCAAACAGATCAATTTGTCCACTGACAACAACTTCAGTACACCAGAATGTGATGCAGCCACAATGCATGCTGTGTTTTGAGACAACCTTTTCTAAACTGGAAAATCTCTCTCCGTTATTACACTTGTCCTGTTGCTATCGTTCTCTCCACCTACACAGACCGTATATTACCCACAGCTGAACGCAAGTTCACACCTCTGCTCCGGGAGTTATTAAAGGCAGAGGGAAAAGTGGGAACACTTAATTGCTCCTAAAATGCACAGAGGACACCAACCAAAAAAAGGAGGATACTAGCAGGGACTAGTATCAAACTCAACTTCTATTGTTCCCATACACGTGACACTGGAAAATATCTCTTTCCTCCTCCCATTTCCTCACATTAGGGCCTCAGGCTGTTCAGCTCGGTAAATTGATCCAGTAGTGTCTCATGTTTGATGGTCCAGGCTGTAGCTACAGAATTACAGACTGTAGTCACTCAGTCATTCTGCAAGGGTGACTTATTGACTGCATATGCCCATGAATCTGAGCAAGTTAATTAATGCAGCTCTGGCTCTTTGATTGATGCCTGTGTGTGTTGGTGTGTGTGTGTGTGTGTGTGTGAATAGGTTCCTGTCTGGACATATGAAACGCCCGACCAGACTGTGGAGAAACGGCAGCAGGCACAAAAACTTGCTAATACACGACCAGTTTAGATTGTGAGACATCTGACCTGACACTTGATAAAATGCTGTTTAATAATGATGTAAACTGGGAAGACTTCATATTAAATTTCACAAAATTGACACCATAAATAACAAAACTGTTTGCTAAATGACCAAATGACGTCAGCTAGGTTAGCATAATGGAATATTTCCCACTCATGCTATATGCATGAATACAACCAACTCTAAAACACACTATTTTTTTATCTGTGCATGTGTCTAAATAAAGCAAAGTAATACCAACATTATACAGGATTGGTAGTTAAATTGAAATTTGTCATTTCTGCTACAGTGATTTCCTATTTGCATAGTTGATTGCTTTTGATTGGACGATGCCACAGATGTATCCTAGCAACCGATTTACACATTACTCAAGTCTTTAAGAGCTAACACATTTCTTATTTCTCAAATGTTGCAACCAGATTTAGTAATTCACTAGTTTGAAACTAGCCAGTAGTTACTAAGAAATTTAGGAAGGACTTGGACACAAACTTAGTGATGGATTTACGAAGACCTGGTGCAACTCAGGATGTTACTGGTCTAAAATAAAGACTTAAAGGGGCATTCGACCAATTTTACGCATTATAATAAGTTTACTCTAGTAGAAGAATAGCACTTCTCAGCCTGTGAAAACAGTTGTACAATGTCTTCTTTGTCTCTGGAGGAACCTGATAACCCTGATGATGTCATAATGATGTCATCAGGGTAATCTTGGTTTGGGGCTTGGAGACTTTTGTGTTATGGACGCTAACAACTGACGTTTACCAGACTGGGAGGGTTTAACGAAGAGACACTGTTGAGTGGCATTATGGCTAATGTAGGATCCAGTGCTGGACCCATAAGGACTAAAAGTGAGAATATCTCAGTCTCTTTGTTCATCTGACCCTCACAAGTCCCCCAGTTTTATAGAAGTACATAACTCAACTGCTGGAGGGCCCCTTTAATGTCATTAATATCTGATATCAATACCTGATATGTCACACACTTAACGCCAGGAGTGCACACACACACACTCACACACACTGAGATGTAATAGATATGAAGCCATAATGCCCCTTTCTAACAGCTCATCAGATTATCACACATGATAATCCCACGGACCACATGTCCTTAATCTGACTTCCTGGATTGTGTGGACTGTGTGTGTGAATGAATGAATGAATGAATGAAGCTACTGACTGGACAAACAGGTTCGAGCTCTCACCTTGTACTTGGCGGTCAGTTGCTCTGTGGCTTCCTGCTCCTTCCTCAGATCTCCCATCATCCTCTTGTTCTCTCCCAGGAGCCTCTGCTTCTCCTCAGCCAGCAGGAATTGATCTTCTCTGATGGCCTCCTTCTCCCTCTCCAACCGCTGCTCCTCCAGCTTCACATAGTCCTCCGCCTCCTTCTCCACCTCCTCCTCACCCTCTGTCTCTTCACCCCCGTCTCTCTCCCAGCCCTCGCCGTCCACCTGCTCCTTCTTCTGTTTGCTCCTCCACTTCCTGTGGTTGAGCTGGGCCCTGAGGCGAGCGATCTCCCTCTGGAACTCGCGCAGCAGAGCGTCCTTGGGATCCTCATTGACTCGGGGCTGGTTCTGGATGTTCTTGGCTCGGTTGGCGTAGCGGAGGGTGGTGAGGGTCTCGTCGTAATGCTGGGGGGCCGGTCCTAAGGTGGCGACCATGACAGTCTTTGCATTCCCACCCAAAGAGTCCTGCAAAAGCCGGGTCAGCTTGGAGTCCCGGTACGGCACATGGCTGCTACGCCCATCGGCCAGTGCTGAGATCACGTTCCCCAGTGCTGACAAGGAAAGGTTGATCTTGGCGGCCTCCTTCAGGCGCTCTCCCTGGACACCTGTCTTGGCTTGGCGCTCGCTGCCAGCCAGATCCACCAGGTTGAGGCGGCCGACCCGGATGTGTTTCCTCCCATCTGGTCCAGGCTGACTGCACTCCACTGTGATCAGGAACAGGGCATGTGATCGAGACGAGTGTTCGTTCATGTCTGTCGCCCCAACCGCCCTCGCCTGGTTGCCCACGTTCATCACCTCCTCGATCTCCTTGATGCTCTTGCAGACACACGATGTGAGGTCACGCACATACACCCCGGACTCTGGACTCTCCCTGAGCTCCAGGGCTCTGGCGTTACCGTGGTTGGGATCGAGGAGATCCCGAACCTCCTCCAGATAGATCTCGAGGTAAGACGCCCGCACCAGGTACTGCTTATCAGACTGCGAGCGGGAGATGTGTGTGAAGATGTGGTCGAAGGCGTTGGGGATCACACCCCGTTTCTCTGGGTCCAACCAGGCCCCCTGCATGGTGTACGTCTTCCCAGTTCCGGTCTGTCCATACGCAAATATGGTGCCATTGAACCCTGCGAGCACCGAATCTATCAGCGGTCGCACGCTCTCGTCGTACAGGTCTCGCTGTTTGGAGTTTGCATCATAAACAGCATCGAATGTGAATGTTTTCTGGGGTTCGCTGGCTGGTGCACGAGGGTTTCTGAGGAACACCTGTCCGAGCCGCAGGTCCATCTGCACGATGCCCCCTGCAGGCCCATTGGACTCCTCTTTCCGGTTCAAAGGGCGGCATCGAACTACCACCTTCACTGACTCGCTGCTCTTATTTTTTGACATGACTGGCTTCTGTTTCTTGTTGTAAACAACAAAAGGACAATTTATATTATCTAAATCACAAATGGACTGGAAACCTTTATGGTGCCTTTAATCAGCCTCCTGACTGCCTGGGAACTGTCTAACCATTGATTTTTTAAATAATTGATAACAAATTCAGTATGGCTTCTTGATCATATCATAAAGGAAAATAGCCACAGTGCCTAACAACACAGTCTCCTATAATTACCAACACAAATGATGAAATGCCACTATGTCGACTATGATGGCTAATTTCCTTTGCTTATTGTCTGTAATATCAGCTTACAAGTAGACAGGCGGTCAGCAGCTTTCACGCGTTGGATCGACGCACCATTGCAGTCCCGCTACACATCCAGATTCACTCGGTGACAAAAAAAATCCAACAATGAAGACAATCATATCAGATTTCATACTCCTGTCGTCCTGGTTTTACACGCCCGGTAGATCCGCTACAGACCGCTGTCCGCATCTTCATGTCCTCCGCTCACTGATGCTCCGAGCTGGATTTGCGGCTCTCGGTGTGTGCAGAGAGACCTCCCCTCCTGTACGCAACACACACACGAATACACACACACACACACACACACACACACACACAGTCATTCGACCGCCACACCTCACATCACTGCGGAGTGGAACAAAGGATCATGGGAAATGGTGTTTCGTCTCACTGTTGAGTTGATCCTTGTCCAAGGCTGCCACCAACTCCTCAACTGGACGCACTGTTTGTTACTATAATTGGAACATTTAATGGTTATAAACAATTTACACTGTTGATGCTCCCACAGTTGGAGACATGTATTCATAATTCTACATAAACACCCACTTCATGCATATAATGTAATCTATTACTCATTCGATATTTATTCCTTTGCACTAATTTACAGAAACACTTGACTTGTATAAAGACATTGTATGTTGTTGGTCATTGTTGCTTTCAGTGGTGGAAAAAGTATTCAGATATTTTACTTAAATATCTGAATACTTAAAAAAGCAAAAGTAGCAATACCACAGTGTAAAAATAAGTCATGCATTCAAAATCTTACTTAAGTAAAAGTACAAAAGTATTAGCATCATAATGCAGAACAGCCCATTTCAGAATCATATACATTTCTGGATTATAATTAGTGATGCATTCATGTATACATCACTTTAATGTTGCAACGTTATATACCGCTGGGTAGCTTAACCTGTAATAATACATATATTTGTAATAATAATCTGAATCTGCAAAGTAACAATTAACAAAAGTTATCAAATAAATGTAAAAAGTACAATATTTGCCTCCAAAATATAGTGGAGTAGAAGTATAAAGTAAAATGGAAATACTCAAGTAAAGTACCTCAAAAACCATCAAAACACAGTACTAGAGTAAATGTATTACATTCCACCACTGGTTGCTTTATATATATATTTATATATACACCTATTTCACCTACTAGTATTGTACATAATAGTTCTATGTTTATGTTCAGCTTTGTTGTCCTTGTTTTTAGCTGTATGTCTATTTCTATCTTTCCTGTAAATTGTTCTGTGTGTAACACTGAGAGCAACTTAGAACCAGAGTCGACTTCCTTGTTTGTGTAAATATGTCAAAGATTTGATGTCAGTCTTAAAATGTTGAAAAACTCTACAACAAAAAGCTGACTTGGTTCAGTTAAAGTGGATTTATGGTGCACTAGATCCCTGTGAGCCACTGTATGAGCCCATTAATCAGTATTACAATATCTATCTCAAAACTGCTGCGACTTTAGAGGAAAATAATGATTTACTCCTGTTTCCTAGTTAGACCCAGTGAATGGTATATTTCACACCAGTTCTTATATAACTGAACTCCCAGAGCGCACAAATTGAGGACAAGGGGGCCAAATGCAAAATTAATCATTACTAGACTTATTTAACCATTTAACTTTGACACAACAGCACCACCTGGTGACGTAAGTGTGGAATACACTATAACCTGGCCAATGTCACTGAAGGAGGGTCATGTGAGCAGTTTCCAGGTGTCATGTAAGAAGTGAAACTAGGGTTTTTTTTCTGGGTGATTTCCGTTAAAACTACCAAAATGTCCCTATAACCTCTTCTCATTTAAAATATGTGATTCTTTCAATGTTGTGCATTAATGCTGACGAAGGCTTGACTGACCAGAAAGGGGAAAGGCTCGGCCACACGGGGAATTCAACACACCACATTATTTCTCTGACGAGGGAGAGCTAGAAGACACTTCAAGATAAGACAAGAGAGAACGTTATTTATTAGGAAAGAGTGCAAATATAAAATCTCAATAAAGATGCAAGTATGAAAATATAAATAAACATTTATTCAAAATCCACAAAATGCAATTATACACACAATGCCAGAAAATATAAACAAGGTTAGGTTCATGACCTTTAATATGTCCCCTCACCAAGACGTTTTTAATCTGACTGCACAAGCAACTAACAGACTGACCGAGCGTCTCTGTATCGTTGTGCATTGTCTGTAGTTTGATGGAGCAGAACCGGAAAATTACCCACATGCGTACTGAATATCCTCTTTGCTTGGGTGCTCGTGGTGTCACTTTTTACAAGTCATTCTCAGGGAAGTGCACATCAGGGGGGCATTACAATCTCCAAAGTGTGTCTGGTCATGTGATTTGAAAATCGGATGCCAGGAATATTTGCCCGTCCAAAAACTGAATGTGAGACCTAGACAGCTGAGGAAAATAACTAATTTAAAACATCAAGAATTTAACAATTAGTCCTGTATTTTCTACAGAAAGGAAAAAAAGGTGTACAGTACTCATATATTAGCCTAAATTGTGATCTGGAGAGAACGAATGGAAGCTGGTCCAACAGAAGTTTATCTCCATACTTCTTCCACTTGCAAATTACTGAAATGATTTGACTTGGGAGGGTGGTATTGTATTGAAAATGAACACTAAGCAGCACTGTGCTAAATAAAAGCATCTGGCAAATGTTGTATGTGTAAATGATTTGTATAAGGCTGCAACTAATGATTATTTTCATTACGGATTACACTGCTGGTTATTTTCTTGATTAATTAATGAATCGTTTGGCCTATGATGTCAAAAATTCCCATCAAAAAGCTCAGTATCATCAAATTGCTTGTTTTGTGCGATCAACAGTTCAAAACCTAAAGATATTTTGAGATTGAAAGTTCTTGGAAACAGTAGTTAACAAAACCTGCAATGTCCATTTAGTAGCTGTTCTGGAGCTTTTGATCATATCACCCAGTCCTCCTGGAGTGGCCCAGTTTTTTTTTTTAGCACTTTAAGGACTTTCTCCTCCATGTTGTCTTAAAAGTTCAGACTGAAACATTTAACAGGGACCATACAGATAAACATGGTTACATAGAGATAATCAATGCAACAGACGTAATCTATAGAAGGAGTCCTGCCGAAGCTAATTTGCAGCCTCTGTCCCCGTTTAGGCTTTTAAATCTTAATTAAAGCAGCCAAAAGAAAAGGAGTAAATAAAACAGAATCAGGAGATAAAACAGATAAGAAAATCCTCTCAATTGAGAAGCTGGAACAAGCTTGACATTTTTACTTGAAAAATGACTTAAACAATTAATTGACCGACTAATCGATTAACCGGCAACTTGATTTAGCTCTAGTATATTACAAAATGTGTTTTAACTGTTGAGGAAAGCAGCATTTTTTTCGTCCCGGTGGCCTATAGTGATCAACATGCATACCATTTAGTGTACTGTTGCTCAGCTCCCCTGTTGCATGTTATTCCCCCTCTCCCTCTCGCTTCCTGTCACCTTTCAACCGTCCACTATTGATCAAAGGCAAACATACCCATATAAAAAAAAAACCCACAAGGTCATCTGGTTTACTGGACAAACAGGTACTTCCTCCTTGAATGTCCTAAACTATCACTGCCGGAACAGTATAGACATTTGAGAGGTAGTTGCTGGCTGTTTGTGAGCGTGTGAGACGAAACCCTGAGGCCCCATGCAGCAAAATACAGGAATGCACCGGATTCTGGGAGGATTTTTGTGTTAAGACATGATTTATTGGCATAACAAAGATTGTTTAACTGTTGAAGAGACAAAGCAGGGATATAATCAAAATATGAGCTAAAATAAAAATTAAGCTGTTCTTCATTTAGCCAATGACACCTTAAGACACCTTAAAGAAAAGCTGTGAACTTCTGCTCTGTATCACCTTTTTAACCTCAGTACCATCTGTTTTAGGTTTTGTTTTTCTCCTTTTGGTCATGTTGTCGGCGTGGCTGTGAACTTTCCACTTTGGTGGAAATATCTCTATCTATTCTCTGCTACTTTTCACTCCACTACATTTATCTGACAGCTTAAGTCTAGCTACCCAGCTGCAACATTAAAGTAAAGCATACACATGAATGCATCAATAATTAGCATACAATAATAAAATATATATTTAATCTGAAATGGACCAGTCTTCAGTCTTTTGGCACTTTGATGCTAATACTTTTGCACTTTTACTCAGGTAAAATTTTGAATGCATGACTTTTACTTGTAATAGAGTATGTATACACTTAAGTAAAAGAGTACTTCTTCCACCACTCTAGGATAGATTACCATGCAATTTGATACAGAACTTTCATCTCCTGACTTTTCATCTAGTGCCATGAGGTCAAAATTTCAATTTGTCCAAAACTCTGGTTTATTTATGTTTTTTTTTACAGCACATAACTGCCAGGGTGGCTATAAACACTCTAGTCTTGTCCACTATTTCCTCTTCTCTGCCTTATTTTTCTTTCTTTATATCTTATTTCTTTCTGTCTTAACTTTCTGGCAAGTCTGTACTCGGCAGTAGAAAGCAGGACATACTCGACATTCCTAACGAGTGTCTAAGAGTCAAACTACTCTGACAAGCGGAAGAAGGAAAGACACACACAGAAAGCCAAGTTTAAACAACCTACATTAATGGTGTGTACATGCATATACTCTCTCAGTGTGTACAGTAATTAAAAGACTTCAGAGGATCAATGTCCTTGCAAGTTCACAGAGCAGAGGATGTGGGAAACGCCCGTAACAAGCACAGAAGTACTTATATATGACATCACTTTGCCTGACTCACAGCTGGGATAGTCACCGCATCAAATGCCAGCTTGCCATAACTGAAACAACACCCCGGCCAAGAAAGATCCGCCTGAAACCGGCCGCCATATTGGATCATTAGATATATTTCATTCGCTGAAGTAATGGGAGCTTAGAGCCTAAATGTCCGAGTAACTTACGCAGTAACATTTGCCCTTTCTGTCAATCTAATGTATGCCCTTTAACCTCTCAATTTTTGCTAGGACAGCCAATCACATTAGGGCGCTTAGTGAAATGACAGCAACGTTGACCAATCAGAGGCGTGGATTTTGACAAAAGGGGCGGGAGAAAGGCGTGTCTGTGGGCTAGGGTGTCGCCGTGGTGGCTCCCATTCGAAGGCGACTGCGGTCGTCTATATTTCGGTTCTAATCTCTACGGAAAAAAAGCGAAAACCCCCTGAGCAGACAGTGAATTTGACACACTTTAACGTTGAGATTTTTTACAAGTTCTTCTCGGTCGAGCTTGTGGCAGGGCTCTGGAATGACGGGGTGTGCCGAGAATTTGAATTAGCTCGCCGTTAGTTTGAAGAAAGAGTGAGTCGGGGTAGAGAGAGAGAGAGAGAGAGAGAGAGAGAGAGAGAGAGGAGCCATTTTGTCCCGACTGTGGGAGAAAAGAAAGAGTGGAAAAGAGGAATCACACGGGAGGAGATCCTATTTTTGCTTTCTGTTCTCATGCTGTAGGGGAGAAAACAGTCAAGCTTGGGAAATATAACTTCTCGGACACGTCCACGGGCCACGTTATTTGGGTGGTATTTAGCCAACTAGCTTGCCAAGCTAATCAACAAATCCCAGATTGTTAACTGTTAAGAGAAGCGGGGCAGTTGGTCAGGTTGGCTAAGGAGCTGGCGTTAGGCTTCACATAGGCGTGCTAGGTTATCCGTTTTTTTGTATCTTGTCTGGGTTAACACAAGCTGCTTTTCAATGGCGAAGAAGACGTACGACTTGCTGTTCAAGCTGCTTCTGATCGGGGACTCGGGCGTGGGGAAGACCTGTGTGCTGTTCCGCTTCTCTGACGACGCCTTCAACACAACCTTCATCTCCACCATAGGTAAGAAGACCCTGATCCTGGATGGTGTTTTGTTACAGGTGTTTCTGATTTTGATTCTGATCGGAGGTAGTTTGACAGCTGGGTGACTCGCCTGACTCTCCTACAGCTGGAAATGGTAGGCAGGACATGTTTGGTTAGCCAGAAAGCTATCCGCATGCACTGGCTAGCCTCTCTCCAGGCCTGCACAGGTTAGCTAGAAAGCTAGTTGTGCAGCTTTATGAGCTATTGGCTAAACCCCAGTCACTCCTGTTTCAAATGACTGTGACTTTAATAACATAACATGGTTTTTATTTTGGTTTAGCCTGCCAGTAATGGCAAGTATAACCGGTTTAGGTTCCAGAGGAATTGCTGTCATGTCACTTGACCCAGTAGTTACTGAGCTAACGAGGCTAGCACTGGGTAGCACTACAGGGCCGTGCTGCTGTTAGAAAAGCAATGAAGACTGTCTCCCCATATATCTGACAGGCGTTTACATCTCAGTATCAACGTATATAACTATTTGGATTTGTCCCTCTCGTGAATTACACCTTAAAGGTAACCAATTTCTGGATCTTTGCCCAAAATGATAGATGCCACACAAGTAAAGCCCATCAAAAGCAGCGACGGAAGAAGTTTTCAGATACTTGATGGAAGTAAAAGTAGCAATACCATAATATAAAAATACTCTATTAGAAGTAAAAGTTCTCTCTTGAAAATTAAGTAAAAGTATAGAAGCATTATCAGTAAAAATGTACTTAAAATGTCAAAAGGAAAAGTAGTAATTATTCAAAAGGGCTAGTTTCAGATTTTTGTGATGTATATTATGTTGCTGCTCTATCATTACTGCTACATTAATGTGTAAGCAACATGTTAATGTTGTACTGTAGCTTCTGGAGGTGGAGCTATTTAAACTACATAATATACTGTTGCTTAGTCTCATCTAGAGCAATGGATCATATCTTGTAAGAAGATCATATGTTTTAAATGTAAAATCTGGATCTGGGATGTAACTAGTGACTATAGCTGTCACTGCAAATACTTTGCAGTGGAGTAAAAAGTACAATATATCCCTCTGAAATGTAGTGGAGTAGAAGTATAAAGCAGCAGAAACTGCTACTAATAACACTAAAGTGCAAGTACCTCTAATTTGGTTTTAAGCATTCAAGGAAATGTACTAAGTTACTTTCCACGACTGCTCCAAAGAGAGCCATAAACAATCCACCATGGTGGAATCATCAGCTTTTTTCCCCTCTGACCTCTGTGCACACGTCCAACATCACGCTCACACGAGTCAAGTGTCAAACTATGTCAAACCCCTGCACGAACCAAGTGAGCGCTCCATTTACTCCTGTTGCTTAAGATCAGAGCTGAGTAATAACGTAACATTAGACGAGTTTTGCTGAACCACATGAAGCTGACTGTTTGCAGCGCACTGGTATTATATCTTTGATTTCTTGATTGGGCTTTAATTTCAAGGCCAATGTTGACAACTCCTCTTGACATTGTTTCTAAGAACACACAACCATAATGTATGACAGTGTTCCCAGTGGCATCCAGGTTAGATTAGATTTGTTGAGCAATGAACAATCGCTCTATTGCAAAGCTTGCTGTCACATGTATGTATTTATGGTTTTGTTGTTTTGTCTTCGCTTTGTCTTGCAATAAGCCTATAGTGTTTGTGTTGTATTACACTCCCTCTTGTTTCTTAGCATCATTGTCTGTGCTGTAAAATTAGAAACAAGTATGGTGATGTGCCTTTATTTGAGTGAAAGCCACCATATCGGAGCTCTGCCAGTTCAAGGGACGGCTGTGGGATGATGGTAAGATGCAGACTGACGGGCTCTTCAGCAGTCTAAGACCAATATTAACTTTTGATACTTGCAGGGGTGCTTTCCCTGCCAAGTTGGGTAATAAGTCAAGTATTTTAATGCCTGTAAGCGTTTGCAGCAACTGTAGGTGTTATTTTTTTCCTTAACTTTAGAAAAATGCAAAATATACAACATACTCCACGTCTACCTTCGAGCAGAACTACTCCAAAAGAACCTGTTTCACATGAGGGATAATGTACTTAACCCTGCTAAAGCGATTGTGTGGATAATCCATATTATAAACATGCTGTTTTTGTCAAATTCATCCCAAAACGTGGGTAAACACAGGACAAACTGTTATGTTAGTTTACAAGTTATTCAAAGTATCAAGATGACCAGAAACAAAGATCACCATAGTGCTTGAACTGAAACTGTCCATAACAGTTATTGCTGTCATTTAGTTTAGGAAGTGCTCTTTTGTGGTGTTCCCACCTCACAGTTTGTCTGTAAACGTGGCAAGACTATTCAGGAGATACTGGCACGATACAGACATTAGGAGTCACACCAATATCATTTTACTCATGTCAGGATGTTTGCTAAAAGGTTTTCACTGTTTCCCTTCAAGAGCTGTCCGTCTAAAGACTCCCAGCACAGTCACAAGCTTCTGTCTCAGCTTGTCTTTGTTCTACATCTGTATTCAAAACAAAGCAGCATGCAGCGTGATAAAAACGTTGTAAAACGTTAAGAATATGGAGAACATAATCTCTCAGCACATCATATAATCCAGACTTGTAGTTGTCAGGGAGCTCTGCTTCTTAATGTCCAGTAAATATGTGTAATTATTGTGATATTGATTTTTAGATATGGAAAAAGCCAGAGCCTTTTCAGAAATACTGTATGTTCTGCCTTGAAGTCAAAGGATATTTGATCAAATTGCTGTGTGGTGATAATATATGTAATACAATTATTTTCATCATCGATTATTCTGCTGATTATTTTCTTGATTAATCACAGCCCAAGGTGACATCTTCAGATTACCGACCAATAGCTCAAAACCCAAAGATGGTTTACAGTCACATTAGACAAAGAAAAGCAGCAAATACTCTTAACTGAGAAGCAAGAACTGGCCTAAAAAATGACAAAAAAGATTAAGCAATTGTCTAATAAGTTGCTGACCAATCAATTGTTTTGGCAGTACATATATGATTAGTGGACAGTTGCACTTATTAACACAAGCCTCTTAATGTGCAAAGATGATCTACCTTTGCTTTTGTTGCTATATGATTTGTGGTTTCATCTTTTTGCCCAGTATTTTGTTGGCTACGATGGTTTCTAATGTTTTGGCATACTCTACTGTAAGTTTAGTGGATGCAACAAACTACTTAAGTTAACATATCATAACACTGCAGCACAGGCAGGTACAAAATATACAGTCAATTACTATAATCCATCTTACCAAACAATGTCAAAGTTTGCAAAACTTCTGCGCTTTGCTTTTAGAAGAGGCCCTACACATAAAGCAGGCACAGACCTTGATGTCTAAACTGGAAAGTCTAACAGTAACAGAACTTTTAACTAACAGACTATCAGAACTAACAGAAGAAACTGCAGAACCAGGACATGTGAAACAGGATTGTGTTCTTCCTCTTGACACAGTACTCATACCTTTGGAGACACAGATACACAGCTGCTTCTCAAAATACCCCCACTGGAAAAACCCTGTCTCTCTCATCAGTCCCTCATCCTCATTTCCAATCTCTCTCTACCCTTCCTCCTTGTATATTAGAGACTATGCACATTACGAGTGCTGAATATGCATGATGTTGCGATCTAAAAATCTCTTTCCACAAAACATCATGAATTTTGCATGGAAACTGGCGACGGCTACAGTGGAATTCATACTTGTGGAAGGAATGGTTCCTCTGGGATTGAAAAGAAAGCTGGTCCATTAACCATGTACTCTCTGTTTAAGACGTCCAATTTGACATTTGCCTGACATGGAAAAGTGTCACTCTTCTGGCGAAGTGTGCCTCTTTTTTCCAGTGATTGGGTAAACATGTGATTGCACAGTGCCACATACTTTCTTGACAACTTGCCAGTGTGCCTCACCAGGAAATAAAAGCCTGATTTTGTGTTTTTATTCCTCGTAGAAACACACAAATATTACATCATCCCTGCTGAACCTGATTTTAGTAATGCTTGTCGAGAAAACCTTTGTATTATGCCCACTATTTAATTGGTGCATCCTTGCTCCTGTTATCTATATCCATATCAATGTAGGCATAGTAACCTCCATCTTCCTCTCCTCTTTGTCTTTCTTTTTCTAGCTAACCATGTCTCTGTCCCTCCCACCCTCTCTCTCGGGAGTGCCTAATACTTAGTGAGTCACACCTTGGCAGCCAGTTCTTCATTATTCTATGAGCCTGCCCCACCTAGAGCACAGCTGTTTCTTGGAGTTTTTAACCACCCACAATTTTCTGACCAGAGTGGAACTGACAGCTCACTATTTAACTGTAAAACACCATTTCTTGGCCAAAAAGTTTCAGTCATGAATCACCACTTTTTTTAAATTGGCTTCCTCTAGGGCTTCACAATTATGAAAAAGATAATGCTGGTTACCCTACTCAATATTGTTTACATTTCACTTTTCCATGTATTTTTTTTACTTTTTAGCTGCAACTAGAAGCTGGTGTCCGAGTGATCTGTCAGTTATTTTTTTTGATTAATTGATTGGAAAGTGACTCGAATCAAAAAGTGACATTTGCTGGGATATGCTAAGTGACATATTCAAATTGCTGCAATTTGAATATGTCATTTAGGGATCAGGGAAATTGCAATGGGCATTTTTCATATTATTCTGACATTTCATAGACAAAAAGATTCATTTATTTGTCAAGAAAACAATTTGCAGATTAATCAATAATTATTGTTGGTGGTAGTCTTAGTTTAGTATAGAAAATGTCCAGTGATAAGTGCACATCACAATTTCTCAGAGCCCAAGTTGTTTTGTCTCACCAACTCTCTAATGCACAAAGATATTCAGTTTATTGATATAAAACAGAGAAAAGCAGCAAACACTCACATTGGAGAAGCTGCAACCAGAGAATGTTTGACATCTGTAGTCGATAAATGATTTAAAACAATGAATTACTTATTAGAACAGTGGTTGAGACATTCTTTTTTGATCAGCTAATTGACTAGTCGACTAATTTCAGCTTTATGTTTGTAAATGCATTACAATTACATTACCTTGTTTGGTGGCAAATCATAGTTCTGCCATACCAGAAATCTTGAGTGAGTCCGGAGTGAGTCAGTTTACCACCAGGGTTGTTACACTGTTAATTAATTAGTCGCAGCACTTAACAAATACAGATTTAGTTAAAATACAGATTTAAAAAGATAACAAATAGGATAAAATATGAGACAGTTGGCCAAGAAAGACTTGATGGCAGTCAGCCTCCTGAAAGAAAACGTAGCAGAGCGGCCTTGTGTCAAAATCCAACGAAAAAATGGAAACTGAAATAAGTCAATAAGTCTTTCCACATTGAAAAACATGCACACGTAGGAAAAACTGTGTGCTCTTTCACCACAGCCTGTCCTCTCACTGCAGCACCAGTCCAAATGCTCCAACCAAAAATAAAAAACAAAACCCTTAAGGCTTCAACATCAAATATGCATAATATCATAACCAGCTGCGTTTAAGCACAGGTTTTACAGTAACAAGGTTATTGCAGTGCATGTAAACACATTCTCAGTTTTCCTGCCGTAACCTGATTTCTCTCAATAACTGTGTGTGTGTGTGTGTGTGTGTGTGTGTGTGTGTCCATTGTTAGCCAGCTGCTGATCCCACAGCTGCCTGCTGATAGGCTCACGGTCTGGGCATGACACAGCAGAATCAGGAAGAGATGATGTTATTGTCTCTCTGATGGAAACACTTGTCACTCATTTTCCCCTCCTCCTAAATGTCTGATTCTCTATTGTTGACGTCTCCATTCTTCTCACCAGGTTTCTATTTCTCTGTGTTTGCATCGGTGCCCAAGTCTGTTTGTAAGCCTTTATTTCTGTATCCATCTCTTGTCTCTCATTGTCAGTGCTTCACTTGCTAGTTATTCATATATTTAATATATGCTGATATGTTATCTTTGTTTTACAGGAATAGACTTCAAGATCAAAACTGTTGAATTACAAGGAAAGAAGATCAAACTACAGATCTGGTGAGTCAATGGACTGGTTTGAGATGTTAGTTTGTTAGGTCTCTGCGTGTAGAGGAGTACGGGGCTGTAAAATACAGAGTGTGAGAATCGTCTGTCAGTTCAGCCTCTTCTGTTTGTGCCTTGTCACATTATAGTGAAACATCTGTTTGGCGCACCTCCCTCAAGCTCAGAAATATGCTTTAACAGGAAACTGTCATCAGTCCTTCAGGAGGTCGGCTGCAGGGTTATCATTGTAGTCCAAAACAGCTGATTTTCCCCAGCTGAAAGACTTGATTTTTAACATTTTCTTTTGCAAATATGACGAAACGTGAAGATTGAACTTCCCACTAGACAGGTAGGATTTGGTAAGATGTTATACAGGGCTACAACCAACAATTATTTTCATTATCTATTAATCTCCCGACGAATTGATTCATTATTTGGTGTAGCCGGATATGATGTCTTTGTTTTGTCCAGACAGCAGTCCAAAACCCCAAAATATATACATATACGACAAACTAAAGCAGGAAATCTTCATATTTGAGAGGCTGGAACCAACAAAGTTTCAGCATGTTTTCTTGAAAAATAACTTAAAGTTTTAATTAACTGATGATCAGAATTGTTGTAGAGGAGTTTTCTGTTGTTTCAGATGAAATTGTGGATATGCTTATTCTTGGTGAAAGCTTGAAAGAGGAACCAGGATAAAGTCGAAAAAAAATGTCTCTTTCCAGCAAACAGTCCAGAGCATACAGTAGACTGGGCTAGCCTTGTGCCCTGGCCTTTAATAGCTCCTGGCTATGAAGAATTTATGAAGACATTAGAGTGGTAGTTTAACAAGATACGGTCCACGTACTGTAGTAGTAATTAATTTGCAACAATGTTGATAATCAATTAATCGTTAAAGTAATTTTTAAGCAGAAATGCCCCCCCTCCTAGTTAACCAGTTCTAGTTTCTCACATGTGAATACTAGCTGATTTTCTTATTTTTCTATGATAGTACAGAACAGTTTAAAAATAGGATGTCAACTTAGGCTCTGAGTATTTGTAATATGCACTATGAAAATAATCATTTCAGCCATAAATGTATTGTTAAAGGTTGAAGGCATTTTGTGTTTTAAGTTTTAACAACTTGTGACACAGTGTCTGTCTTGGTATGTGCTTCTTCCTCCAAAGAAAGCACAGAGAGGACATATTCGAAATATAAAAATAACAATAAACTTTCTTTTGATCGTGGATAAGTACCAGAGTGTCAAAGATCTGTACGTTTGTTAAAAGATCTCTGTAGCCTCTGTGACTTAATATATATATAAAATTAGATCGGGACATGTATAACAATCTGGATAGTAAAATAAAATAATTTGCCAGTTGATGTGACACTCATAATGGTTTGGTTTGCATTCAGTCATGGTTTTGATATAATAATCACATTTGGCCTGATATTGTCCATTAAACCCCTTTCGCGGCTTCAGTCTTGGTCCACATCACATTTCCTCTCTTCCTGTCCAAGCACATTATGTCTGGATTTAATCTTCACTATATGGCAGCCTGAGCACCCAGAGATGTGGACATGCTCACCAGACAGTTCAATAAAATCTAGCTTTATTTTAAACATTGTAGTGAAACAACTATTGTCAGCGGGGGTTTGATTTGCTTGTGTGAGCCCGGTGCTGCCGGGCTTCTTCTCTTTTCTCTGTATCAGCAGCAGTGATAGATGGATGTTGGCAGGGTTCCCCCAGATAGGAAAATGTCATAGTTAAGATGCATGCTAGTGCAGACGTGTGAGCGACATAGCCTGCAGTGGATTTTAAAAGGTTCAGCTTGACTTCTAAGGTTTACCAGGCTTCAAGTACAAATTTTTTAAATAAAACTGTTCCTCTGTGCCTCAGAACAGAGATACTTTTGTGATACTAATATGTA
Organism: Maccullochella peelii; assembly: GCA_002120245.1. NCBI lineage: Eukaryota > Metazoa > Chordata > Actinopteri > Centrarchiformes > Percichthyidae > Maccullochella > Maccullochella peelii. Next base: position 44,574 of record LKNJ01003338.1, read on the forward strand.
TCTGTACACTAAATAATATCATAATATTGTTACTTGCTTTTCTGGCGTTTCAATGTGTTGCTTATGTTGCTGTGTTGTGGTTTGTAGTCATGGAAAGTGAGAAATTTGGGGATTTTGTGAAGTAATCGTTGAGTCATCGCTGTAGATCAACATCTCTTGTTAAACCCTGCAGATATTTTCTGGCCAATATGTGCTGTAATGCAGGGACTTACAGAACCATTTGTTGTTCGTGAAAACAGTGAATACAAACAAATAAAATCTGTGTGTGTGTTTGTAGGGACACAGCGGGCCAGGAACGGTTTCACACCATCACCACCTCCTACTACAGAGGAGCCATGGGCATCATGCTGGTCTACGACATCACCAATGCCAAGAGCTTCGAAAACATCAGCAAATGGCTGCGCAACATTGACGAGGTAAAACGCACACACACACACTCTCTCCTTACTCAGAGCCAATACATCATGTGGATTTATGTTGCTGGGTAAAATAAATCTTATCAGAGATGTTATCGGTATTCTTGTGTGGCTTTTGGAGAGTCGAGTGTTGGCACTCCTTTTTCCTCTATTGTTTTTAGAGCTGCAGCGATCAGTCGATTAATCGTTTGTCCTTTTTCAAGCAAAAATGTCAAATATTTGTTGGTTCCAGCTTCTTAAATGTGAGGATTTACTGCTTTTCTTTGTTATGTATGACAGTAAATGAGTCTTTGGGTTTTGGACTGTTGGTTGGACACAATAAGCAATTTGAAGACGTCACTTTGGGCTCTGGGAAAGTGTGATGAGCATTTTTCACATTTTTTGGACATTTTATAGATTAATCGTGAAAATAATCGTCAGATGAATCGATAATGAAAATAATCGTTAGTTGCAGACCTATTTGTTTTATTTTTGGCGTAATGACGAAGTGACTTAAGTACTTTTAAGGGAGTGCAACATTGCTAATTAGCTGGCTGATCTGTGTGCAGTGAGCTGTGTAGCAGGAGTCTGTGATAAAGTGAGCCAGATGTCGGTATGCATCTGGCTCATCGTAGGAGAACCAGGGGCTGTACTGTTTTACCTCCTGAATGTCAGTGGAACCAGAAGTTCAGCTGCAGACAAGGACAAAGGCACGTCTGCTGTTTCAAGCTTTCAGGTTTACTTTACAACTACCATCAGGAAGTGGTAGATGTGTTTGGAATAGCAGCTAACACACTCCAGGTGTCTCGCATCTGATTATGTTAGAGTTCCAGGCCTAGACACTTGATGATTTGTCAGATTAAACATTACACACACTAAACACACACAACATTATGTGTGTGTGCGTGTATATATGTGTGTGTGTGCGTGTATATATGTGTGTGTGTGCGTGTATATATGTGTGTGTGTGCGTGTATATATGTGTATATAT
>LKNJ01003339.1:9597-26347 GCA_002120245.1 Maccullochella peelii
GTGTGTGTGTGTGTGTGTGTGTGGGTTCACCCCTGCACCGATGATGCTGCTGAAGTTTACGTCATCCTTTCACACACAAATGAACTCTGAAGTCTTTCTCACTTTTCATCTTCTCACTTTTATTTTTGGCTGGACGGTTGCCACAGAAACGCGTACCTGGCGGTGTGTGAGGATTTAGCGTGCTGGAAGTGTGTGTGTGTGTGTGTTTGAACGTCTGTGTGTATATAAATAGCAGGTTAAGTGGATTTATTTCTTTATCTAAGGCAGAGTAAACTTTGTCACGGCGTAATCTAGACTTCTAGCCAGGATGGAAATGTGGTGTACCTGCTGACTTCTGTAATGTCCCTGGTAACGTAAAGAATGATCACACCGTGTTACTGGTCGTTGTCTACCTCAGAACTCGCCATTTTCTTTGGTAAGGCTGGTGAAGAATCACATCACATGCTGAATGTTTTTATCAGGTTTGTCCGAAGTGTAATCGTTAGCTTCAGCTTGCTGTTTGCAGCACACGTAACAGAATTTGAAGCTCTGTGATTGGCATCGTTGGGAGCCGTAGTAGACTTCTCTCCTTCAGTTGTTAATGTCCACAGTCGTCTTCTTGTTCCTTTTTGACTTTTTATCAAAGAACCAGATCTTTTCTAACAGAGTTGATCAGGGACTGTTTAGGGGGTAAAATAATGTCCCCGGAGCTTCCTTTAGACCCTGGTCCCTGCGGTGGAAACACACCGAGTTCCTCCAAAGGTTCCTGGTCTCTGGAGAAAGTTTCTGTACTTTTGGAAAGTACTACCCCCCGATCAGGGACTGTTTGAGCTTACTTTAGACCCTGGTCCCTGCGGTTCCTCCAAAGGTTCCTGGTCCCTGGAGAAAGTTCCTGCAGTGGAAACGCAGCTTATGTAGAAAAGAACTGGACTGTTACTTCCAGAACCCAAAATAATGACTATAAAAATGATTCTGGCATTTTCAGAAAGCCTTTCCTTTTCCTCCGAAGGCTCCATCTCTGCCTAGCTACACATTTGTTAATGCTTACTGTGAAATATTCCGACCTGAAGAGGTGAGTGAAATGAGATTAGGGGTTTTGTCTTCCATAAATTCTTCATTCTGCTGTCTTTCCTCCTGCAGCCTGACTTTTAGGACTAAACGGTGGAGCCAGTCGTCAGACAGTAAAATGTGTTGTGCTGCCTGCTGCTCTGCTCTCATCTCCTGACAAATGGAAAGACTGGAACGGCGTGGAGCGCTCCTTATGCTCAGTTTATTATCTACCTGAGCACCGTTCATCCTTTGGCTTCCCTCGCTCTCCATCTCCATCCTCCTCTCTCTCTTACACGCAAAGGCCTCCGTGAATTTCAGTTTGACAGCATCCTACCGTCCGAGGCCCTCCGTCTTTTCATCTTTCCTAACCTCTTTTCTCTCTCTCACACAAGAAAACCTCTTTTTCTTTGTCTGAGCCGCTCTGCTGGCCACCTCCAGGTTTCCCTCCGTCGCTTCATCTCTTTCCTCCCACTTTCAACGGCTCTTTAACGTCGATTGTTTCTGTCTCCTGCTGTTCAGGGCAGCATTTCTTTTTTGGCGCACCACTGTGGATGGTTTGCACTAAAATTAGCTTCTACTTCCAGTTTTACCATCCATCTACAGTGCAAGAATATAGTACACCATGCAAACTATTTTTGGTTATGTTGACTTAAACATTACACTTACAAAGTTGAGGTCCTTTCTCTTTAAAGGAAAAACAGACCTCGCATCTTCCACTCCTGCTTAGTTTATAGTTTTCTCATCCAGAATGCCTTTCAGCAACCGCTAAAACAATTAAAGTAAAATCAAAGTAAAGGATTCAGGAGTCGGGTGGAGCAATCGGCTTGTTCACAGCGGTGTTGTTGAGTTTTACTTGTCGGCTCCTTTGCAGACCTCTGTGACTTGCAGTTCGATTGCAGAGACGTTTAAAGAGACGACCTAATAAACTGAATGTAGTCTGAAACTGGCAAAACTTTGATTTAAATTGGGAACAGTCTGATCAAGTAAGTAGTAGTATTGGATACCATAGTGGAAGATCACATATCTGAGCAGACATTGGATGCCAGCTTTCAGTACTTGACAGTCTTCCAGTTGGTAATTGGATCTCAAAAGTCTAGATCAGAGTAAGACCTCTCCGTTCTGGTTGGTCAGTTTAAATTAGAAAGAGCGTAATTATACCCAGAGCACACGCCGGTGCAAGGCTATTGGAAAACGCTTCGAATGTTTCCTCTCATGAAACTCACGGCTGTGCTTTTTGAAGGTTTTTGATATATTTGATGTATTATTGTCTCCGCCCCTCTGTTCTTTGGGTTTAGCGTACTTTTTATATGTATATGGGTGTGGTAACATTTTAACCTGATGAAGATCTAACTGATCTGAACAGATTTGTGGTTCAGACTTTGACTCTTTCCATCCATGGTCAGGTTGAGTTTAGAGAACATGGTTGGACTGCAGTGCTGCTGTCAGAGGAACAGCTGTAATACGTCAGACTTGACGTGCAGATCTTCAGTCTGTATCAGTGGGATTGAGTGCAGCAGTCTTATGTTAATCTTACACCTCCTGCCTGGTGGGAGTAAGACTGAAGGTCAGTCAGTCACGACTCAGCAGGGAGAGAGTGTGTTCATGGTTTCCATACTGCTCCTACTTGTTCTGTGTGAGCGGGTGTGATGCTGAGTGGATGGATGTGATGATATATGAGGGAGGCTAAGTTTAGCTTTCCATTATAACAATCATCGCTGTGATTGTCTTTATGTAGGAGAGAATTCTCACGAGGCTTCGACAGCGTGCCAAGTGTAATTGCATATGTGGCTTTTGAATCCTAAGCAAAAACTAATTTTTGAATCTTATTCAAATTACAAGATGTTTATATGTAACTGTAAAGTGGTCATAAGACACAGAATATGGAGAGGAAACGGGAACAGTTTTTCACAAAGACAGAAACCCTTTTATGAGAAAATAAGTTAGAGATGCTCGTGGAATAGAGGCAGTCAGTGTTCCAGTTCAGGTCAGGTCGCTTTGCCTCTCTTTGAGGTCGTTTTGCATATCGTCGTAGTCATTTTGCGCAGCTTTGTAGTTGCTTTGCGTATCTTTGTAGTCGTTTTGTGTCGTTTTGCGTCTCCTTGTGGTCATTTTGCGTCACTTCATAAAGAGGATCTGGTCCAGGGGCCCCGGGCCTGTACCCGGTAGACCTGGTCAGTAATCCATCCATGGTACTAAAAAGCCAACTGCCAATCACCCTCTGACTTTTGTAAGGGGGCACCAGGGATGGCCAATCACCCGTCTGGCCCCGCCCCCGCCACAGAGAGAGAGACACACGGGTAGAGAAAGCAAACAACCACATTAATATCCCAGCATGCTTTGCTCTCATTAGATGCTGACCTGCTGTTTCCGTTTTAATTGGGTTATTTAGATCCATGTTTTAACTGAATAATCAAAATGAAATATTAATGTTTTTAATGGTTTACATTTAGAGCTGCAGCTTCACGGTTTGTCGCCATGAAAGTAAAAGTGACTGTACAGAACTGAAGAGGCGGAGACAAAGACGGAGAGAGGAACAAATCTAAAGAGATATAAAACAAACTGATGGAGAGAAAGATGGAGAGTAACCAGAACAGACAGATATGGAGAGAGAGAGAGAGGCCATCCCTTTGTTAGGAGCCACAGCCGCAACAATTTACATGAGAGCCAAGCCTCCTGCGAGCTGATTGGTTCAGAGAGCCGGCCGCCTCACCGCCACCCCCCTCCCTCCTACGCCACACTCCAGCCAATCAGGACGTCACACACTCTGGGGGGCTCCAGCCGGGCGAGAGAGGGTCTGCTCTGATAGTTTTCTGTGTGAGTATTAGAGAGTTATCTGTGGACAGATTGTGCCCCCTGGTGGCGCGGCGGTGATACAACCACAGATACGTTTTTTATTTAGTTAGAAATCTGAACACCACAATACCAAAATATCAGCCATGTAATGCCTCAGAACAGTTAACCTTTTAAACTACTCTTACATATGATATATTATATTATATGATTTGCTGTTGATCCCTTAATTATCACGTGAGTGGAGTAGGTGGAGTAAGCCTACACCTTCTCCAACACCTCTCCACAGCTGCACCAGCTGCCGCCTGATGTGTTTGCAGCTGCGAGTCTGGTGCCTCTTTGTGTTTGTTTCCACTGAAAATGTCTCTGATAACAGAAGACGTTATGAAATAGTTCCCTAATGTGTGCAGACGATGTTTTTTTTTTTTGGGACTCGCTGTCCTGAAACAGACAGACAGACAGACAGACAGACAGACAGACAGCTCCATGTTCAGAACATCTGCTGTGTGGGTCATGTTCAGTACATGAGCCTGTCGTGTCTTTGTACAGAAACAAGAAGAAATCAGTTGTGAACTGTGGCCCACACACACACACACACACACACACACACACACACACACACACACACACACAGTTTGTACAGCTACATCACACTCGACCATAATTGGCTCTTCTTCTCGACAGCAGAGCTGGATGATAGTGACATAACACAGTGACTCTCTGCCCATTAAACACACACGTATATTTGTCCTCTGGCGCCGCCCTCTGGACACACCTGGCAGTACACATTAGAGCGGCAGGCAGGAAATGGGATTACTTAATTAAACTGGGTGCCTAAACTTTAATCGGCCTGCATTTCTGATTTCTCCTGTTTTAGACGTTTGTGACGATAGAAAAAATTAGTATTAGTGTTAAAAAGAGATAAATGTTGTTGCACTGTAGAACTGAATTTATCATGTGAACCAGAAACCAGATCAACCCTCAACACTAATAATTTAAAGAAAGCTTAATGCACAAAGTTAGTTTTAGTTAGCTGAGTTACAGAGTTGTGGATCTTCATTTAAACCCATTAAATACTCATTTATTATCTGGAACTTTGTCCATATTGAATTGTTTGCTTGCCTTTAGACACTTTACACATTTCTGCATCCACGCGTCCAGCTGACCTGACTGAAAGACTCTTACGTTAATTGGAATTAGTTGATTGAAAATGCACCAACTGAACAACGTGTTGTTCGGGACTTTATCAAATCAAATCACGTAGTTCTTCACCAGGAACTGATTTAGTTTCTTTGTGTCCGTCTTTCACTGCAGGTCTCCATAGGGAAGATGTACGAGACCCAGAAGATCGTGGTGGAGGATTAACCCTCTGCTGGAGGTGGAGGTGCAGGTGGAGGGGGAGGGGGAGGGGTTTACAGGAGGGGAGCACTGACCCAGCAAACAACAGGATGTGACATCAGAGACATGAGCGAATCGCTGCCCTGACATCATCACCACCAACAACCAACCTGCTTCCTCTTTCAGCTCAAACACTGTTTAACTGTCACCGGGTGGAGGTGCAGGTGCATTGTGGGAGATGTAGGACAGAGTAAAGCTGTGAAGTACCTGAAGTTTGTTTGGAGTTTTGCTTTTTTTTTTGTTTTAGTTTCATGGATGCACCGATCGGTTGGTTTTTTTTTGGCTGTTTCTGATCATTGATTTTGCATCAATATGATGACGTGATCACTGGTCACTGATCAATCACAGGCTGAAATCTTTTCTCTACTTCCACTTAGTGTTTTTGCTTCTATTAAAATGAAGCAACGTATTCCATCATATTCATTACCAATTAATCTGCCAATCGTTTTGTCAAGTAATTGATTAACTGGTTCTATAACATAGTGACAAACGTCTTGTTTACCGTCACAGGAGGTTCAGAAATCTAACAAATATTCACATTTGAGAAGCTGAAAACTGTGAACTTTTGGCCGTTTTGCTTGAAAAATGACAAACGATGATCAGATTTGTTTTTGTTATTTGACCAAAGACTCATTTTACATCAGATTCTTTCATCTGAGTGAGTTTTACAGACAATAAGTGGAGAGAAAAGTTTTAAAAAATCATTTTGTGTCCCAGAAACGTGTTTTTTTTAAACGTTTTATCTGGTCGATCAGCTCACATTTGTCTCTAATGTTTCAGTTTAGTTTACAGTTAATAGTTTGAGGCTTATTGTGTGGAAATAAATACAGTTAATAAAACCAAAAGGGCCGTTTAGTAGCTGTTCTGCAGCTCGAATAACAAACCGCTCCGACTGTAATGATCAGAGTCGACTCATCGGTGCATCTGGTTTCTTTTTCTTTCTAGTGTTACTTTTGAATTATAACGCACATGTGGTCATCTGATATGTCGGGCTGTAAACCTATAAAAGAATAATGGCGGCCGGATTGGACACGAGGTTTATTTATCTGCGAGGACGCAGCGCTTCGATATTCTGTCAAGTGAAACGGCGGCGTGTGGACATTTTGTAAAAAGAGTGAAGAGGCGATAAACGCACCGATCAATGAGCTTTGTGTCAAATTAAAGCTGTTTTATCAGTTTAAATAAAGTTGGACTGAAACGTATTTCCAAACTCGCCTCGTCCTGTTTGGTGAAAAGCTGAAGTTCTGGACCTGGAGTTCCAAACCTCCTCTCACATCTCTTATTATTCCAGTTTCATTTGCTCAGAGGCTGGGTGTTCAAGCGGTGGGTCGGGGGGCTCCGGGCGGGCCGGGGGACTCTCTGTTGAGGTCTCGTGTGTTTATTATTCAGGCCCAGTGAACATGTTTCAGGACAAACGGCTGCTGGTGGAAAAGCCTTTATTTTGTAGCACTCATCAGTTTAATATGCATAATTTCCATTGAACACAATACAGACTCATGTGGCATGTGAGATGTTTTAGTCGCCGAGCGTCAACATGGATCAGCTGCACATCATCAGCACAGCGCTGATCAGAGACTCTGCACGAAGCATCGTGTTGCTCTGTAACTGCTGGATGTGGAAATAAGCAGCTGTTTGATCAACATATCAACATGATTTGGATCAATTCCACAAAAAGTCCCAGGATGGATCCAGTGAATACCTTGTTTGTTGTCAGAGTGACTGGATGCAGCAGCAGAGGTGCGTTTGGTTTTGGGGGAGGAGGGCGAGGGTGAAGGGGGTGACTGACCCAGCAGGTACCAGCGGCTGCTATTAATAGACCCGTGCACGCTGACCCGCTCACACACACACACACACACACACGCACACACCATGCAGGTGCTCCGTACGAATCCTTCATTCACTAAAAGGACTTCAGACTCCACTCTGACCTGCAGCTCTGGAGTCAAATATTTTGACATTTTGTGAGGTGGAGGCTGTTTCGTGCTTGCTGTTGTTTTTCTTTAATGGCGTTTTCTGGTGATAACGGGTTAATTTATCTGTCTTCTCCTCACGTGATAACGACTGATCTGAACGTTAGAAAGACACAGTGCACCTTCTGCCTGTTAGACCTTGATTGAAGGCTGATGCGTTGATCAGTAATGGCTTCCTCCTTCATCTACAGTTGTCAGGACGCCGTCTCTGCGTGCTGATCTCTGATAAACGTTATAAATAGGCTAATAAGAGGAAACAACCTTTTGTTTTCTTGTGATAACGGCACACAGGGCCCCTGGTTCCCGTTCACTCTCTCACAGACAGAAGTTTGGTGACGGTGAAGCTCTTCGAGGTTCGGATGGTACATGAAACTGTCCCGGTTGATTCATCAGGACAAAAGATGCTAGAAAATATACGTTTTTGAAGGAGAGAAGTCAACTACGACTCCCAAGGTGCATTTCAGCACAAAACACCCAATCACAGAGCTTCAGATTCTGTATCAAAGACGACGGTGTCGAGAAAACAGATTTAACTCAGTTCACTCTGAATTCTGGATCAGTTTCGGGTGAATTCAGCAGCTAAGGCTCATGGGTATTGTAGTATTTGGAGCCGTCTGCCAAACTGATAGAAAGAACCTGATTCCTTAAATTGCTTGATTTCACAGTTAAATCTGGCGGCAGCAGTTTGGTCACAGCGTTCAGAGGACAGTACAGAAGCCTGGAGAGCTTGAGATTATTTAATTTTTTACTCGTGTCTCTTGGTTAAGCTGAGGTCGTGAGATTATTACTGAGAGATCACGGGCAGTCGAGGTCTCGCACGCCTCCAGCGCACCGCTCTGATTTTTACCTGAAATAATCCTTTGAAGCTCGGTTAGTGTTGACAGATCAAACATGTCGTCAGGTTTGTCAACAGGACTATTTTCAGAGGTGTCGGACTTCTGAACTTTGGCCCTCGTGAAGATGACAGACAGGCAGGCAGACAGGAGGACAGACTGCTGATTGGTTTATTGGTTTAAAATCAGCTTTTATTGATTGAAATCACTTCGACAGAAACTGCCATCCTGCACACAGTTCTTTCTAAAATTCATTATTTAATTCTTATTCTTTTTAATCATTACTATGTTTTTGGCTGCAGGGCGACAAACTCTGCAACGTTTCAGCATCATGACACATCAAAGATTTGATCTGAGCAACCACACCAAAAAACAGATCAGCTGACTGGATGAATTAAAACCTTAAGAGGCCGGAGAGTTCTGGCTAAATGTGAAGGACAATTTTTCTTTAAATCATATCACAGATAATCAGTTTACAAAGCATCTAATCAACTTTATCTACAGTTTCAGAACATCGGGTCTGTTATGGGCCAATCAGAACAATCTGCACTTAAACTTCACTGATCAAAGTGATGTTCGGTGTGATGGATCGCTCGACTCCAACAAGTTTCAAGAGTCTGCAAACAGATTTTCATACCGTAAAGATAAAACGAAAGGTAGCAGTGAGTTTGCACATATAACGCTCTCTCGTTGTGATCATTTCAGCAGGACGTAGTTCTGCCACCTTTAATTCTTATTCAGTGTTTCATCAACACACGTGTTCTGTTTCTGATGTCAAATGGCTGCAAGGCTTTACAAAGCATCCTTAATTATAGAGCCAAACATGTATTCAGTGTAGGTGTGCAGACTGAAGAAAACACAGAAATATGTTGTTTTTTATTTTGAAAATTTTCCACATGATTTTTTTCTTATGGGCACATGGAGTCCAGGAGCAGCAGTGAGACAGAGGCGCTTGTGTTTCAGGTCCGAAACATCCAGAAGGTTGTTGTTTCCTCTGGGAGAAAGTTCAGAAAAATATCCACAGCTGTGTTGTCCTTTATGAGTTTCAGCTCAGCGGGTTGTGATGAGGCTGTTTAACATTTAAAGTGTAAAAAAGGCACAACAGAATCATTCAGAGGCCGAAATTAAGGAAAACCTAAGATGCATCTGTGTTTCTTTGGAAACTGGATCTTGACAAGTTCCCTGATCTCAAACAGACTCGACACAGAATATTCAGCAGATGGAAAACAGCAGCTGCACATCAAAGCATTTCTTTCAGCAGACGGAGCTTTTTACGCACGGGTGGAAAGCTTTTACGCACAGATTTAAAGGTTTTACGCACGACTCACGCACCGGTCAGGTGGCGTGGAAAGCGGCGCTGACAAAGGGCGTGGTGCTGGGCATGCAGTGGTACCTGAGGGTGTAGTTCTGCCCCTCGTTGTTGTCCCAGAACTCCCCCTCGTCACTCTTCAGGTACACGGCCAAGTGCACGGCCGAGCTGGGGTCCATGAGGGGCGGCGTGTACATGGTGAAGCTGAACTGCTCTCCCACAAAGCCCGGTTGATCCGCGGAAACGGGCAGAGCCTGCGCGTCCACGTAGGAGAGCCAGTCGTTGAAGGTGTACCTCACTCCGACCTCTTTGGCGGTGCAGCCGGTAAATACCCGGATCTGGCCCCGCACGTCAAACTGGGTGATGGTGACCATCTCCAGGCAGACGCGGAGCTCCTGGACTCTCCGCTCCACCTCCCGGGGCTCCGGGAAGCAGGCGACCAGCCGGTCCGTGCCCAGGCTGGACTTGAAGCTCTGGCACAGGTCGTTCAGTAAGTCCTGCTGCTGCGGCGGGAAGCTCTTGTGCCTGGACAGGACTTTACTCGGGATCTGCGGCTCCTCCAGCGAGCTGAAGTGCTTGACGCTGGCCAGGTTCAGCCCCATGGAGTCGGCGAACTTCACCCGCTTCCTCCCGTTTCTCCCGGAGACGCCGTCCAGGAGCGCCACAGGGTAGGCGGGCAGGGACCTGGCTCTCCTCCTGTCTTTCATAAATCTCTCCAGGTGAGAAGCGTCCACGTCGTCGTCCAGATCTCCCTCCTCATCCTCCTCCTCCTCCTCCTCCTCTTCCTCCAGGCCGTTCTTCATAAACTGCCCCGGGGAGTCCGACTCTCCCCCGGTGCGGAACTGGAGAGGTGATCGGGACATTTCTGCCCGGCAGCCAGGCGGCCTGTGTGCTGTGGCTGCAGGCCGGTCCGGAGTCCGCGGGAGTCTCGGTGCGGGGCGGTTTGTATAGAGTAGAGACTCCCGCCCCCTCCAGAGGACAACAGAGCGCGTGCAGTGTCCTCAGACTGCTGTCACACGAACACGTGCACCGTCACGTATGAAACACTTTCACCTGTTGGCTGCAGCAGCGGATACAGGTTAACTACTGTAAATACCTTTTACTACTACTACTGCTACTACTACTACTACTACTGCTATTACTACTACTACTGCTACTACTACTACTACTACTACTGCTATTACTACTACTACTGCTACTACTACTACTACTACTACTGCTACTACACTTCCAAATCCAAAAATATTCTGTACAGCTAGAAAACAGTTCTGTGAGCACATGAATAAAATGGCCAAAAAGTACCAATACAACAATGTAAAAATACTATCTGAAAATAGTGATATTACTATAAGTAATATCAGCAAGACATAATTAAAGAAGTACTGGTTCTGCAGTAAAGTTTATTATGATTATTATTAATGACATTATTAGATTGTTAATAATGATGTGTCAGTGTTAAAGCAGCATTTTACTGTTGTAGCTGCTGGAGGTGGAGCTAGTTTTAACTACTTTACAGTTAGCTAATTTTAAGTCCTTTATTTAAAGTTAGCTAGTTTTAGTTGCTTTATATAAAGTTAGCTAGTTTTAGCTGCTTTTTATACAGTTAGCTAGTTTTAACTACTTTATATAAAGTTAGCTAGTTTTAAGTCCTTTATATACAGTTAGCTAGTTTTAGCTGCTTTATATACAGTTAGCTAATTTTAAGTCCTTTATATACAGTTAGCTAGTTTTAACTGCTTTATATACAGTTAGCTAGTTACAACTGCTTTATATACAGTTAGCTAGTTTTAGCTGCTTTATATAAAGTTAGCTAGTTTTAACTGCTTTATACTGGACTCATTATCTGAGAGTTTGAACAGTTATTGAAATGAAACCACCCGTGAAGTTTAGAGGTGAAATGTCTCCTAGAGGTTCATTTTGGTTTGATTTTTGCCGACTTTCAATGCATTCAATTTGTCTTTCTTAAGCACCTTTTAAACTGTCCTCACTCCGCACATATCGTGTCCTTTTTGTTCAGCACAAACTCAGATTAAAAATGTTTTTTTAACAAAGTATAAAGCTGTCAGGAACCCAAAATACAAGAAGAATGACACAGGCGCCTATAAAAATGTACAAATGCAAATTAATGGAAGAAATAAAACTATAAGAGTCTGTTTACATGTAAAATGATTGTATTCCAACTGGTTTTGTTCCTTTTTCGTTAAAAGTCTATGTAATATAGAAAATATTAATAATTCAGTTTTAGAAATTAAATGATTTATAAGTGATGTTATGTTACTGTGAATAAATAGATATTAGATATTTCTTTACAGGTTGATGTTTAAAATAAACACAACAGTTGGAGGGAAAAGGCGTTTCTGAGAATCAAATCAAACTGTTGTGTTGTTATGTGACGTCCACGTGGCTCCAACAGGTGCGTCACACCGCCAGTAAACAAACAGGTGTCATCACCACCACCATCATCCTGACGTTGTCCTCTCTCTAACCAGCTGACGTCCCCTTACAGAGAGCTGCAGGGGTCCTTATATGGAGATAAAACATTTAACCATTTCATCACTTCTGAGATGTCATTCAGCAGATCTATCAGTAGTGGAACTGTAAGTATAACTAACTGCAGTATTTTCACAGTGTGGTATTAGTACTTTTACTGAAGTAAAGGATCTGAAGACGTCCTCCACAACAGTGGGAAACTTTCCCAGCAGCACCTGAACGCAGCTAAAAAACAATAATCTCAGAACGCAACAAGCAAAAGTCTCGGATGTGTTTGTGATATTCAGGTGGACAAAATAACAGAAACGCCCCACTGACTGACTACAGCCTTAAAAACAATAACAAGAACGTCTTCAACTGTTTTAACATCGAACACATGATGGGTTCAGACATAAAAATGTCAAATAGATGAACTGAACTACGACGTTAAGTGAAACATACAGAGCCCCTAAAGTCCCGTAAGAAGATATTTTATATTTTATATCCGTGACCTCTCCAATAAAAGCATCACATATCTAAAAATACTTTTAAATACTTGTCACAGGATCCAGTTCTCCTAATAGATCCTTTATATTTTTACACTATGATTATGATATTACTATTAGACAAACATACACTGTAAAATCAGCTTATTGCTATACTACAGTCATCCCATAATCATCACTTATCTAAATCATGAATTCATATATTATTGGAGAAACATAATTTTTGTTGTTGTTGGGCAGTTTTGGTGATTGTTGTAGCTCAGTTAGTGAAATGGGTCATCCAGTAGTTGTAGGGTTGGTGGTTCAGTCCTCGGTTCCTCCTCTCCACGTGTCCTCGAGCAAGACACAGATTTCACCCGCTGAACTGATGTTTTTAAGGTACGCCTTTTTCCACTGCTTGAAACTCTGATGACACAATTTTAAAACTCTTTAAATGGAGTACTTATGACAATAATAACACATATGGTAGCTAAATATTTTACATGTATTAACTGACGTGTCCTTTTTGTTCAAAGTGGCGGTGACGACTTTTCACCACTAGATGGCAGCATTTCTCACCTGCTTCAGTGTGAATCCAACTTCATCTACGTGACACTGTTGTCCAAACGAAGACTAAAACAGTGTGGAACAGGAACAAAACTCAAACATGACACAAGATAAAAACCTAATATAATTTATGTGAGTGAATCAGCTGGTATTGACGGAGGCAGTTGCTCATTAAAGTTCTGAATCTCTTCTTCTGCATCTGGATTAGTAATGTGTGAAACTGTGGCGCTGCAGGCCTGGAGGTTTAATCAGAGTGACCTGGAGCACGCCACACCTTCAGCTCTGAAGCAGAAACAGTTTTATCACCAAAGGACATTTCAAATTAAAAGTCATCTTTTCTTGAACTTTTTTGACCTCTCCTCCAGCACCTTGAACTGTTTCCACCTCATGTACTATGTTGGTGTTTAGGTGACTGATTTTTCTTTTTGCTGTTTTTCTGTTAGTGACAAATGCAAATATTTTCCAGGTCACAGGATCCTGATGGTAACTTCCTGTTTCTGGCATCAAACCAAGGTAAAGGTGAAAACCTCTAAACTGTCGGTTCTTGATTAAAACAAATTCTGTGACTGAATAATTTTTATTGTAAAAACAGGAGGGTTGGTCTGCTGGCAAACAAGGACTCGAGTCACCAAACTCATCTTGAAAAGGCTTTTTTATTTTTTATCCTGCAGCGAGTTTGTCTCTGAAACTCTTTTCTCATGCGGACCCAGTCTTTCAGTGTTGTATTATTTTGGCAGAAAAGGACTCCGTGCACCTTTATGCATTTGAAAATATTCCAGTTATATGCTGTCGAACATTTAGCAAAACGTTAACTGGTACATTGTGTGATTTATGGACTTTATCAGGACGTAATCTGCTGAATTCAGCTCCTGATTGCATTTTGAATCACGTTTTCTCTGCCAGAACGTGATGAAATGAACATGAACTGACCCAGTTAGCCACATGCTCTGCAGAGCACCTGATGTTAGAAGGTTTCACATTTAAAACTGCAGCCATTTTTTAAGCTTCACCCTGTTTATAACATGTTGTTCTACCCGCTGACAGAATCACATTCCCTGTAAAGTCTCACAGCTGCTGTTTGCTTCCCTGCTGCAGTGTCCAAACGACCAAAAACATCCAGAGCATCTTTATTTTGACTGCGTCCTCTGATGCTAATCTCTTCTTCTGCAGTCGTGAAGATAACGCTCCGTTTCTTAAAGATGCTCGCAGCTCGCAGACGGACCGACTGCAGTCTACAAGGACGAGGAGTCCTTAAAGTGCTCAGGTAAAGATGCACATCTCCATGGCAACAGAGCAACTCCCACCTGCTGAGGAAGCTCGTGTGATACAGTCAAAAGCTCCAGAACAGGTTATTGAGTAAACCATGTGGTGCGATTGTTGCGGTTTGTGGTAATTTGGTGATTTATTTACGAATATGCAGCTGTACATTCTGTAAGACAGGTGCTGAAGCATCCTGCGTCATCTTCAGCTGATATTTCGTTCGGATGGTGCACGTTCCCTGACAAATGTGCAATTAAGCAAATGACCCCAAATGAAGTGACACACACCTGCATCTACCTGCTCACCTGCACCACCGAGAGCAAAGGTCAGAAGACGTCAACACAAAACCTTTTTCTTCATGTGAATTACTGGAACATTTGACCACGTCAGGCCTATTAAAGTATTCAAATTAACAGTCAGAGGAGCAGAACTGGGCCTTCAGTAGCCTGCAGCCACATGGAGCCTGTGCCAGGAGGTGAACAAAGGTTGGGAAGTGCTAAATTCAGCTCAGTTTAATTGTGTTGCACAGTGCGGCAGAGCTGACCAGCTTCTAGTCATTAAATCACACATGAACACACACTTTGCTTTCTGCTAGAAACAGCTTCAAGAGAAAGTTGAGCCTCAGACAAAACTTTGAACAAATCAAAGCTTTAACCAAAACGATCAAAAGCAGAAATGTGGAGATCTAAAAGAAGATATATTCTGAAAGTTAAATGAATGCAAAAGCACCTGTAGGTTCATAACCAGACCCACGCTGTTAAAAACTTCATACGTTTTCTTCAAGACATAATCAGAATTTCACGTTATGATGTTCTGCTGCTCCGTTAGCTGCTGACTGCATTTTCATACTCGTTTACATTCAGTTACAAAGATATAAAAAGATCTTACTGACTGCATTTCTACAAGATTTTATAAAAACATCAACAATGTAAATCACTTCATTAACATAATGCCATGTGATTGGTCGGTTAAACTGCATGAAATGAATCTTGGGAATTGTAGTGCTGTGACATGAGGGAGGCAGCGTAGAGTTATTGATCCCGGAACAGATGTGTTTAATCCACCGATCAGACGGTCGTTGCTCCGCAGCAGCCGCTCTACGCTGCCATTGGCTTGTGCAGCTGTCAGTCAGAAGTTGGGGGGTTTGACTGTAGTGCTTGTTGATGACATCACAGCTACACGCCTGATGATGTCACTCGCTCCCTGTGGTGTAGATGCGGTACATCAGCGTGACGATGGCCGCTGCCAGAGCGGGAATCAACCAGTTAGACCACCAACTGCAAGAGAGAGAGACAGTAAGCTAACTAGCTAACACCAGCTGGAAGAGAGACAGACAGTTAACTTCTGAAGTCCTGTGTGTGTGTGTGTGTGTGTGTGTGTGTGTGTGTGTGTGTACCTGTGCTCCTCCTTCAAAGTGGTCACCAGTGTTTCCTGTAAAACACAAACCGTCGAACAAACTGTTTGTTCCACTCACACATTTTTTAAAAAGCTTGGTAAAAAATCTGTGCAGCAGATGTGGAGACCTCCTGACTTTTAGTCCCCTAGTGTGGGTCAAACTCCCAAAACTCTGGATCCCACAATGCAACTGGACAGCGTCTTTCATTAGTCCCTCCCTGCCTGGTAGACGCCCGCGTCTTTCAAGCTCCACACCTCCAGTTTGTAGCCTAACGCAGACTTTCCGTGATAAATTTGGCGTCTCAGAGCTGAGGTATCATCACATTTTACGGCTTCACTTACCACATTTGTGGCCATCTTGTCACAGTCGTCCTGCAGACAGACAGAGAGACAGACAGACAGTTAGCTTACAGCACACGTCGTCTCTGCATAACGACAGTGAAAGGTGGAGCTACAGGACTGACCGGGTGCAGCTCTCCTATCATCATGCCGCTGGCCATCTCTCTGGCGTCGGAGGAGTGTCCCACGTCCTCGAAGCACTCGGTGGCGTCTCCTCCCGCCTGCTCCCTCAGCACCTCCTCTCCTCCGGGGTGCTGAGATGGAAAACAAACGCACAATGTGACGTTGCTCGTTTTATCGTAGCGTGTTCAGATCCCGCAGAGGAAACGATGACAGTGATTTTATTCTCCAAGCAGCACTGCACCGTCGGGCATCAGCGTTTCTGACCAATCAATGAATCGCTCAGTTGGTCAGCTATAACTGATAAACTGACTAAATGAACTGTGGAGTCATTTTCTGCAGCGAGACGACGACATGAGATGTCAAATGATTCAGTTCCACAAATCAATCACACTAACAATAATAATAATAATAATAATAATAATAATAATAGTAAACAAAACACTGAGCAGAATGACAGCAGGTTAAGCTCCACCCACCACGTTAACTCATCATGTTGGTGTTACTTTATTCTTTTAATGCCAATAAATCCCATTTTAAAGACTAAACCCTGCAGCACGTCAGTCCGTCTGTCAGTCCTGTCTGACTTCCTGTCTGTGGCTCTCAGCTCCAAAGCCCATTGGTTCCTGCTGAAGACGTAAATCTTTAAAAACTCCTCACACAGTTTCCTGTAAAATATATATATACATATATACACATATATATATATACACATATATATACACATATATATATACACATATATATATACACACATATATACACACATATATATACATATATATA
>LKNJ01003339.1:26919-46919 GCA_002120245.1 Maccullochella peelii
TATATATATATATATATATATATATACAGTGGGGCAAAAAAGTATTTAGTCAGCCACCAATTGTGCAAGTTCTCCCACTTAAAAAGATGAGGGAGGCCTGTAATTTTCATCATAGGTACACTTCAACTATGAGAGACAGAATGGGGGGAAAGAATCCAGGAAATCACATTGTAGGATTTTTAATGAATTAATTGGTAAATTCCTCGGTAAAATAAGTATTTGGTCACCTACAAACAAGCAAGATTTCTGGCTCTCACAGACCTGTAACTTCTTCTTTAAGAGGCTCCTCTGTCCTCCACTCGTTACCTGTATTAATGGCACCTGTTTGAACTCGTTATTAGTATAAAAGACACCTGTCCACAACCTCAAACAGTCAGACTCCAAACTCCACTATGGCCAAGACCAAAGAGCTGTCAAAGGACACCATAATAGATAATGTGTGCATAATAGAAGTAGCAAGCTAACGTTAGCTACTGTTTAAGATTTGGTCAGACTAAAAGCAAAGTGAATTTCAGAGCGCAGTTGCATGTAAGATCAATGCAAAGATGCGAGTGGATGCAACTTTGCCCTAGGCAGCAAGAATTTTCGAGAATTTAAATGTTCCAACCTAAGCAAAAACATTGCACAAATCTCAAGGCTTTATTCCAATTCGAAACAAGAAGGGTGTGGAGGAAAATAACAAAGTTTTGCCCCCAGTCCAAGGCTGAGGCAGAGCTCTCTCCACACACCGACACAGGTGGTGCTTACTGTACATGGCTAGCTATCTTACTGTACAATGGCATCCTGGGACGAATACGTAAACACGGACTGCAAAAACCTTACCTTACCTTACCACACCTTAGCGAGTACACCAATGTTTCACATTACATTAGTTGACCTTTGAATCTACATCAAGATGAAACAAGCAGACGCCATTCATTGTGAAATGCTTGTGTGCACAAGAACAATTGTCCTAAAACCTGTCGTTAGACGGGAAAAAAAGCTCAGTATAAGTGAAGGTGAAGACATGGCTAATCATTTTGCAAGATCATGATCTGGTCTTATTTTTAAATGTCACACTGAGAAGGATGAGATCTACAAATGGCAATTATGCACGCAAAATGCATGTGAATGGCAGATTAACAGAAAATCTACATTTGGGCTATGAAAAGGTTTCAGCTCTGGTTTTCTAGCCCTTTTCCGCTTTGTTAAATTCAGAAGGCCTTTTGTGACAAAGCTAAATATCTCTTCATTGCTGTATTATGTCCCAAATCCACAGGGGCTCCTCCGAGACAGCTGTGGCTATTCCAAAAGAAAATTGGCTTTGGCAGGGAAACAAAGGGAGCCAAAGGGCAGTAAAAATGCTCAACTTGAGGTTTGCTTATACTCAGATTGCATGTCTGTTCCTTTTTTCTTTTTCCCCTCAAACAACCCCCTGCTGTCTAGAGGTAACAGTGGTACAGTCCAGTCTGGGAGATGGAAATGTCATGTGGAGAGGGGAGGTGAGATCAGGGGCTGGAGAAAAAATCCAGAGTTGCAAAATTTCCTATGGTACAGTCAGCATATCAGTGGCTATTTTGTATAAATATTATATTACCCTGGCTCACCTGTACATTTCCCATATTAAAAAGGCTGTAATTTCACCCCATTGCTGTTCTTTTGCAATACAGGGCAGTTTCTGCTAGGCTGCATTAATGCTGCTTTGAGAGAAAGGCTGGTAGGACTGGATGAGATCATTGGGAGGCTGACATGCTTTATGACCATGGATCATTGGCTAACATTGGAGTTACATAAGAACGAGCATTTCTACACCAAGTGTTTCAGAGACGATACCAGACAGGAGAGAGGAGTCCGATTGTGAAATGAGCAGTGGAGCAATAACTCACCTCTTGTCTTTGGGGAACTAAATGTTTGGCAAGGAGAGTTTTACAAATACAAGTACACCCGCCCACCCCCACCACCCTTTCCCCCACCACATTCAGCTCCTACAGGGATCATGTCAAGTACTGTTATTGTCTCCATCGCTGTAACTTCAAACNATATATATATATATATATATATATACACACACACACACTTAAACAGCAGGAAATAGTGCCTTTGTTGGGGACTATTTTCAGCGGCGGATGAATCCACATTTGGTGATCTAGTGCGTATTTGGGGCAGCAGGACGGTGTGTAAATAAACAGTGTGGCTCACTGATGTGTGTTTAACAGCGTTTATACATCAGGCTGTGACACACGCACACGTCCGGTCAGCAGTTACACTTCCTGTTAATATAGATTACCATCAGACTTATTGTACATGCTGTTTAATCAGTAATCTCACCGGGGAACCTCGAATTCTGTGCACCGACACCAGATCATTCAAGAAACCTACAAAGTGTGACAAAATAATCTCAACTCAAAGGTCCACTTACTTACTTACTAGCTTTCAACTGCATCTCACAGCCTTCATCATGAATGACAGATTATTTTGTGATCCACACACTGAAAAACCAAACTGACCCCGATTCATCTTCCTCAGAGTGTTCTGGCAATGATTTACCAACAACACAAGGCCGCGGCTTTAATGATGCCGAGAGTCCTCAAGTGAACCGTTAAACTGCTGGATCCAACCTGCTGGATCCAAACAGCAAGAAAATAAGCCAGTGACTGTTCACTTTCAGACGTGTGACCGCGTTGAGTCGTGACAACGTGACTCTTTGACTAAACTGAGCCGTGAAATGAGAAAACTGGGTTAACTGTAGGACAACACGACCACACTCTGAACCATGTACAGCATAAAACCACGAGTCGCACGTAGACTCCATCGAGGTGATCAGTCAAATGTCCAAACTGTAATTAGGTTATGATTCATTAACTGGTCTGTAACTTCCTGTAAGTTTTCTTGTGCAAAAATGACAAATGTGTCCACAGGAACGTGAACAGTGATGAATAAATGAAGTCGTCTGGGTTTAAATTGAGCTTTTTCCTTAAAAGTGCCAAATGATCTTTTCAGGAAACTTCCACGGAAATTAAGGATCTGTAGCGTTACAAGTAATTAACCCCCCCACCCTGAAGAAGAGCCCTGAGATAACTCTGGTATGACTATTTAAATAAAACTGAATTGAAAGATTATTTTCTCGCTTAATCAATTAATGTTTTGTCTGTAAAATGTCACAAAACAGTGGAAAATGTTATAATTTCCCACCAGCCAAAGGGGACGTTTTCAAATGTCCCGTTTAGTCCTGTCAAACAGTCAAGAACCCAAAGACCTTCAGTCTCATCAAATCTGGAACCAGCAGAATTATTCAATTATATCAACATAGTTAAATTTCCTGTCGATCGACTGACGGATTCATCAACTAATCGTCCAACATTATGTCCACCGTACGTACGTACTGTATATGAAAACACTGAATCGGGAATTATAGTTTATAGTCAAAGTCCTCATGTGCGCTTCCTGTCATCACATGAACAGACACGGATCAATAAATCAGCATAAAATCAAGATCTGATAATAAGAGAGACGCTGTTTTACTGATTCTGAATTTATTTTGTGGTCAGAAGGTGGCTGATGGTGGAACTGGCAGTTTTGTGATCTTGCTTTTGCAGGTCTGTTCAGGGCTGTATTAACCTGCTGGGGGGACCTGGAGCACCTGCTGGCCCCCCTGAGGGTCTGGGTCTTATGTGGTCCGGGGTCTGGCTTCAGGAGTGGTGAGCATTTTTCACTATTTTTTTTCCATTTTACAGGCTAAAGGATGAATTGATTAATACAGAAAATGATCATCAGATTAATTGATGATGAAAACAGTCTTTAGTCGCAGGCCTGAGTCATCCGGCCTCGGGTCTGTGGGACTGCAGAGGTCGAGCATTTAATTACTGTTCATGTTTGTTTTCTCATCATCACAAACACTATTTTTCTTTAAATCAATTATTCCACGATCATGTGAAATCACTTTAAATCAGGACCGATCACAAAATAACTGAAAATAATTTTGTGATTTAAAGTAAAAAAATAAATAAAACTTCACTCTTTGGTCTCCCAAACTTAAAACAAATGTTAGATTAGCAACAAAATCAAACTTTTATTTTAAACTGGGGCCAATATATGACCGATATTAGCTGATCACTGATATATAGGTGACAGAAAACTAAATAAATGTTTGATCTCATTTAGAAACGTTTGTCCAGAGAGAACTGAAGTTTATTTTTACACTGTAAAATGTTTATTTCTTTACTCACAAATATCCATATCAGTATTGACTTTAACATATCCAGTATCGATCAGACTCTATTTCTGATGTCTAACTGTTTGAGAAGAGGTTCCCTCAGGAGCCTCTCTGGGGCCCCTGTGTCTCCAGCCTGTTCAACTGAATTCAAACTGTGTCTCTCCCACCAGACTTCAGCCAAATAAAGTCACATTTTGCAAAAGGCATTTTGGCAGCTAACTGCTCATCAGTTTAAAGTTATTTTCTACTCAACAACAAACAACAGAAGAAAACGGTTTGGTTAAATGTTTCTGTATGTGCAGTCTGACCTCCCAGTCTGCTTTATTTCCTGTTGTGGAAGATTTCCACATGCTGGTTGTCGCAAGCCTCTGCTGACATAAAATTAACTTAACTCAGTTCCTCACCTCCTCTAGAAACTTGGTGACATCGTAGACTTTGTTCTTAATGATGATCCACGTAGACTTGAACGTGTTCTGCTCCTCGATCTCTGACAGTCTGTAGTATTTGACTCCCGCGGGGCTCTTTTCCTCCTCTTCGCCCATTTGTGTCCCTAAAAACTCCGACAGTTTGAAAGTAAAGAGCCGCCGAAAGCCGACAGGAGCCGATAAATGGCCTGTTTGTGGTTATACAATCCCGCCGAGTGTGTCAGGACCGTGACTCCTCACAAACGCAGCGACTTTTAGCCCAGTTTCTATCAACAACAGTCCCAAGTTTCAGGCGTGTTGAATCACCGCCGTCAAGACCGCGAGAATACCACGCGAGACTTCCGGCTTCTGTTTTCAAAATAAAGGTCTCGTTGATTTTATGTGTCGTAACATTAATACGGGATTGTAGCCCCCCCACGCTACACACTCAGAACATGTATCAACAAATATTCAATTATTTTAAATTAGAATAAAACAGTAAAATTGAAAAGACTATTAAAGAAATACACGTAGCACTAAAGAAAGAAATGAAAGAGTAAAACTAATCATATATTCATCATATACAAGGAAGATGTACAGTATATATATATGCATTTATTTATATATATGTATAAATAAATATTAGAATATTTCAAATTAGAATAGATATGTGCAATATCAGTGTAATATGTAAGTTACAGTGCAAACATGTAGGGAATGAGGGTAGTGCAAAGGAGATTGTATGGTAACGTGGATAAAGAATACATCTTGTGCTATTTTAAATAATGCTATTTTAAAAGGTGTAGATGTCTGTATAGAGGCACATTTTGCTAACATAAATAACAGCCTTTTCTATGTAGATGTTTTATTTTTTTAATAAATTAATTTATTTAATCAGTTGAATCCTATATTCATACATTGATCAACTCATTAAGAACAAAGCTAAATTATATCATGACAAGACAGATTGCAATAACACGGTTGGCCATTTTGTTCCACAGTTAACATGTGGGTGCCACTATTCCAGCATTTTTTATTTGAATTGTGTCATTCTGTGATCTCTAACTTGGATTTTATTTTGAAAGATGTATTTCCGGTCAGATTGTATGTATTTCTGACTTGGAGCCTCAAATTCCTGGCACGGCGACTGACACCGCCCCCACCGTGCTTCTAGCGCTGCTATTGGTTATTCTTTTCCTTATCTATGATTGGGACTCTCTGATTGGTCCTCACCCTATCAGTCATCAGTGAGCTGTGGGCGAGGACGAGGCTAAAGTTTACTTCAGTTCAGCCACTTCTCACGCAAGGAGGAGGTTACCTCACGCAAGGAGGAGGTTACCTCACGCAAGGAGGAGGTTACCCCACGCAACTCAGTAATCTCGGTGCCTTATCAGCGGGCAGCCGAGGGTCGTGTGATATCCTTGACTCATGAAACTTGTAAAAGGGTGAGATAAGTTAGGACACTGTGTAGGAAAAGTGTTATTTTTCCTTCCGAAGCTCTCTGGCGGCAAAACCCGCCGACTCTAAATCAAAGATGGTGTATTGGTACGCCTTGTCACTACACAGTAGAAAATATAAACATCCACTGTCAGGATCCATACATGTAGTCTGTCTCCTAAATCAATTTTGCCTTGCACATTGGCCAGGAGGGTAGGCTACGAGCTTGGTAAATATTAAATATTAAATGAAATTTGCGAAAAGTAGCAAAGACATAACCTCACATAACCTTTCCCCTCAGCTGGTTATGACATAGAAGGGTTTTTGTTTGTGTAAATGGAAGCAGAGTGAGCGCTCATCCCATTTCTCCTCCTCTACCATCTTTGGCTAGTTGGATTATTTTTTATTGTTCTAAAAGCTTATTTCGTGAAATTGTCTCTTTTCTCTAATAATTGTCATAAAACGAAGTTTTCCTAAAGAATATAACTACTGCCACGGCCTAGTGTAAATGTCAATATATGGTTGGTGACCTAGATATAAATGTACAAACTGAAAAACGGATTTAGCTAATGCTAACTTAGCTGCCGCTAGCTTCTTGGTAGCCTTAGCTTGTTTTAGCTAACTGACAAGTGAGCGGACTGCTTGGTTTCGGGTCAAGGAGATACAAAGAGGTGAGTGAGACAGATTTAAGGCTTTAACTAACTATTATTTTATATTATTGATTATATTTTAATTTTTTTTTTAGTCTGTGAGGTGTCAAAACGTTGAAATGTCGGATATAAGTTGCCAGAGCATCATTCGACATCAAAAAAGGGCTGCAATTAATGATTGTTTTAATCATTATTTATTTAATCTGTGAATTATGCATTGTTTGGTCCGACTAACAGTCCAAAACCTGAAAAAATAAGTTTACCAATATATAAAACAGAGAAAAAGCCACAAATTCTCACATCTAAAAGACTGGAACTTGATAATATTTTGTATTTTTGCTTGATAAATAACTTAATTGACTATTAAAATAGTTGACGATTAATTTTCTGTCGTTCAATTTATGGATTAATTGACTAATGGTTTCAGCACTAATCCTTATATTTATGTTTGTGACCATCAAATGTTATTTTTTGATACGTGACCGATTGAAAGATGAGGCGACTGTTTGAATTGTAGTTTAGGCTCTGTGGATATTACTGTTTGGTCACTGTTACAGTACATAAGTACTAAAATCCACCTGCTGTCTGGATTCTTTATTATTATGTATTATTAGTATTATTTCACATGTTGGTTTAGGACTTTGAGGAAGGCCTAAAAAGTATTGAAAATTAACATGTGTTCAAGAATCTCACAGAAGACCTTCAAAACTCAAAGTCGTCATCCTTTTCACATACAGTTGGTGTGAGCTGTGTGTGTGTGTGCGTGTATGTGCGTGTGTGTGCGTGCAGGATGAGCGGAGGAGTCCAGCAGTCGTTGTTTTTCCTCGGGCTGCCAGACCTGAAGAAGCTGTGCTGTATCACTCTGACTCTGCAGGAGGAGGACGAGGAGGAGCTGAGGAGCAAACAGATCAAGACCTGCAGGTGAAGAGCTGCTTCAGCTGAACTATTTATTGCAGTTATTCATACGGATTCCTTAATACTTTACCTTCCACACAGCTTTCTGTGTGCACTCAACCGTGGATCAATTTTAACAGCATTCAGTGACCTCATCCTTTTACCACCGTAACTTAAATACCACAAAATGTACTTATTTACAGCCCACTGTTAATTTTAATTTAAACACAAGAAAAAAGCGTCTTGTCCTGCTGTGTGTGAAAGACAACATGAGCTTTTACTGTAGACGTGTCCTTGAGTAAACTGTGTGTGTGTCCACAGAGAGCTGGTGCTGCTGTACTCGGATGTTCTGGCCTCTCCGGCTCTGGACTCCTTCACTGATATCACAGTGGTCATGGCCGTAAGAAACAAACACACCTTCTACCAAGCGGTGGGCGGTACAGATTAAATTCTCTAGATAGAATATCCACAGGGGAATGTCTGCTTTTGGTTAATTCCTCAAATGAAACACCTGAAAGTTAAATCAAGGTACCTCATCACATTCACCTTTACATCTCTACCACAGCCGTCCGATAGAACCAGAAATAAAGTGTCTATAAAATATATACATAAAGTGATATGCATAATATGAATAAATACATAACAAAGTGATAGCTTCCATGGTATAACTGGGATGTCAACATCTCTGGGATAAACACATTGACATTGTGTCAGGGTTTATATTTGTTTGTCCAAACCTATATTACCCAAAAGTCTTAGCTCTCAGACTGGACGAAATGTCCTCACTCTCAAGGTCTAAAACTGTAATTAGTCCAAAGATAGATGCATTAACATTCACACACACACACACACATCCATTTCTTTGATAACGTGGGTGTTTACTGCTTTTTAGATTTCACATATAAAGTCATCTAGATATGATTCGTTCATTTAAATATTTATATTTAAAGTCTAACCCAACCTAAATATTTCTATTTCAAACATTTTAAAGATCTTTACTGTCCTATAATATAATGACGTGTTATGTTATTTAGCATCTTGTCTTGAGATCAGTTTAGTCACCAGCTGACGACCTACGACAGCCTCACTCATTAAATAAATGACATTTGTTGTGTGAAATAAAGGTTAATGTTTTAAGTATATAAATGTGTTATAATATCAGCAGAGGTGATGTTTGTTCGGCTGTATGATCAAGATCATTTTTTCAGGAAAGATTTATAATTATCAGGTTTAGTGACACATTTACTTTGAGTTTCTTTCAGTGCCTGCATTTGATTGGCTGCGTGTTTGTGTAGCTGTAACTTCAGGAAACACTCGGTTGTACATCGTGAACTCGACGAGAGCGTTGAATGAGTTTTGCCTGTGGTTGTGATCGCCGTGGAAACGCCGCACACACACACACCAGGCCCTGCACGCCACCTCAGTCTGCACACACGCCACATACCTTGGCACGCACACACACACACACAGAGACTCTGTCTTCACCTCTGCAGCAGATTGTATTGTATCGGGAATGTGTTGTCTGTTTCAGAGCAGCTTCATGACCGACTGAGTGCACCGTCTGTTTTAATGAGGTTTTGCCCCAAAATGAGACAGAAAAGTGACGCTGATGCTGCTGAATAAAGGAATGAGTTGTAGTTAAAATGGAGCTACTCTGACTGTATTTATTGGTGTTTGCGGAGCTGTCAGTGAAACAGTGTTGTAGTTTGAGTTTCTGTAGGTGGCGCTCCATGTTTGCTGTCACCTGATTGTACACACTGTCATTTTATTATGTTTGTCTGTTCTGTACACATGACATCTATATCCTGTCCGTCTGTCCTGAAGAGGGATGCCTCCTCTGTCGTAGTTTTGCAGACTGTGAAGCCCCCTGAGGCAAATTTGTGATATTGGGTAAATGTATAAATGTTCTGGTGATGGTTAAGGTTCACGCCTAGGGAATGCATTATGCCAATGAGGGTCCTCGCAAGTGTAGAAAGACAAACGAGTGCGTGTGTGATACATGTTTGCGTGCCGACACTTCCCAAGCAGAAACACGCAGCCAAAACAGTTGGTTTGAATTCCAAACATTCCCTGTGTGCCTGACGGCTCACGTTATTACCTCTGGAACATAAACATGTCTCTCTCTGCTGCTCAGTGAAACCAGGTCAGAACACATGTCTGATATTATATCTGTGTTTTGGATCATTTAAAACCTTTCGGAGTACTGTGTGCTATAAATACAGTAAAGTTTCTATACTGTATATTTACATTGGCAGTGTGTTTTAGAGGCGTGTCCATCCAGGTTACCTGTCATCGATTTGTTCTATAAATGTTTTCATGGAGGACGTTTTAAGTGTCGTCGTAGGAAACGCACAGGTGTAAATAAAATGAGAGGTGGCTGAATGGTATCGTTCATGCTGGCTCACTGGGACTCTCACTAATATTAGTTGTTAGTAACACCTGAGCTTTCCCCACTATGACCAGTCCAAATGTCTGGTGTGAAAAAGGTTGTTATACTGCAGTGAATGGACGATATAAATAATAATAATCATAATAATAATAATAATAATAATAATAATAATCAGAAAGTGATAAATGTTCTATATAAACTGTGTGGCGTTATGTTTCTTGGGCAACAGAATTCAGTGCAAATTAGTTGTCATTTTTGGGGGACATTTTATTTATTATAATTATAGGTTGTGTCAGTTCTGTTCTGGACATGAAGACATTTCAAAATTGGGGATTAGATTAATTTAGATTAGAAGGGATGTTGGTTTCCTCACGAGCATTTTTAGACACATGCTAAATCAGAAAACATGGCTGAAGAGGGCAAATTTCCATTAAAAATACTCCGATATTCTGCACATTTTTCCTCTAAAGAAAACAGCAGGACTTCATAGATAAACAAGATGACTGTTCTCCATTTTATTCCAGCTGATATAAATTAGATTTTATCTCTATGAATTTTAAAACACTTTACAGTTTGTTAGATAACTGGCTCATCTGTGTCTTAATCTTGACATTTTGTGTTCAGTTGTATCTGAGAAACACTCTTCTCTTCCTACAGATCCCATTTTTCCAGAAAGGCATCCTGCAGGTGTTTGGACAGAGACGCCACCTGCAGGTGACGCAGAGATAACTGGGTGCTCTGGCTAAACCAGCGCTGACTCCCTTTACATTTTGTCTTAAGTCAGAAAGGCCTCATGAGTTTTTAGTCCCATTTATTTAATCCTGGAGTGTGTGTGTGTGTGTGTGTGTGTGTGTGTGTGTGTGTGTGTGTGTGTAGCTGGGCTCCCCTCAGTGTGTGTTTCCAGGTGTCCTCCAGTGTTGTCTGTCCTACTCTCTGATCACCAGACTGGCTCCCAGCTGGAATAAAGCAGGACTCTACCTCGTCACTGGTACGCTTTCAGACATGGAGCAGGCCGTCTTTGTGTTCTGATGTTGTACTCTGAGCTAGTTTAAATTCCACCTCAGCTGTGACAGAAGCTGTAGGAGTGTTCGAGTCCCAAAGGAACTCTGGAGGGAGTCGTTCCTGACAGCAATAATAAACTTTGCGAGCAGCTCTGTGGTGAGCCAGACTTTGACTCTTCCTCCTTGGTCTATTGAACTTCCAAAAAGCCCTGAAATTCTCTCAAAACACAGCTTTGGTGAGCCCAGAGCTAACGCTAAAGCTAGCTTACTGGTGATGTCGACTTGCAACCTTTTTGGCTGTGTAGCAGGACGTGAGGGGAGCACGTCAGCTGCGAGCTAGCGTTAGATCTTCACTTGCTAAAGCTGTATTTTAGGAAAGCGAAGGCTTTAGCGGTGGCGCCTGCATGATGCAAAACTCGAGGAGGAAGAGTGAAGTGCTGCTGCCTGGAAGCTGCTCACTAAATAAATGTGACCTCTGACACATCAGAAACAACGGCAGAAAAGCTAAAAGCTACAGGTCCAGCAGCCCCGATGCTCCGTATGGTAACTCTGATTATCATCCGCAGTCAGTAGATCATTAACAGAAGGTCAGTGTCAGTGTGCATCTGCTGTAATCGCCTGTAATGTGTGTGTTTGATCAAAGTGTCAGCTGGGTGTTGCAACTCTCATTCAAGCCTTCACCTTGAACCCAGTCTGACATAAAATTAATGTGTGTGTGTGTGTGTGGCTAGCTGTGATGCTAACATTTGTGCTCACTGTGTTCTCAGGAAAAGACTTTCTGACTGAGAGAGGGAGGCTCAGCGCCGTCAGTAAGTCCCACTGTGGCTCAGTTTATCTTTCACTGTTCACGGTTTCCCTGCAGATTGTGGATCACAATCAGATTACATTTGTGTGAATGCAATGGAGCATGCGTGGTTGAGTAAATGATAAGTGTTCTTTTTCATCGATCATGATGCAGCACTAGATTTCAGTTAGATCACCTGCCTGAAACATTCAGATGTGTCTTAGAGCAGTTTCTTTCCAACCCTTAACATGAAACTCTGGACTCAGCACAGGTTTGGGGCTCAGTGTGGGCAGTTAAACCAAGTTTGACTTCTTGTTTTAAAGCATTTTTAGAGGCCTGAAGAAATGAAGTATCTATTTCACAAGAAAACAAAAAGCAAACACAAGTTGGAAACCAGTAGGTTGATGAACCGGTGATTGTTATTCACACAGGCAGTTTATTCATGTAACCTTTGAACACAGCGGTCTCCTGCAGAATATTTATTTTGCATTTCCAAATGTTTGGAACACAATTTGTGTGACTGTGAAATAACACGTACACAAGTGACATTGGGAAAATGTAAACAGTACTAAATATGCTCATGGAGTCGGTGTTTATTATGTGCTTTTTGTCAGAACACGATACGAACGTTGGCACAAAGTGTGTCGCTTGACTAATATGCAAAGCACCGAATTTGAATTTCCACTTAACTGATGTTGACACTGATTTCTGCAGTGAGATTTTCCTCAGTGGCAGCGTCTCTGTCAGACACCTGGAGCTGCACTAACAGTGGGTCAGCTCTGCAGAGCTTTTGAGCCTCTTTGAGCTCCTAGTTTGGTTTTGCAGCACATTTCCCGTCTGGTTCAGTCTCAGTTTTTCTGATAAAGCCGACTGCTACAAACAGCAGACAGACACCGTCAGAGACCAGCTGGGGAACATAGTGCAACAGATATTTCCCTCAAAAACAGAGCTAACAGAGAGGGAAACTCCACTCCAGTGGGCTGAAGTAGGCAGCTGTTGGCTAACGCATTTACAATATCAATTTAAAAGGTGATGACATGTCACATGTTGTGTTAAAGTGACAAAATGAGACCAAATAGGAGAGTTTCACTGTCATGGATCCTACTTGTCCTACAGAGCTGTGAGGTTAGCGTCTTTCAATAGCATGAAGATACCAATGGATTATATAATTGATGAAATATTTAAAAACACATTATGCAGTTTTGTGTGTGTGTGTGTGTGTCAGGCATGCAGCTGAGCACCAGTGAGGGCCAACTGTGCATCAGCATCGAAGCCAACACAGTCAGACTGCCCCCAACCACAGTGAGAGAACAAGGAAACCTTCATTTAACTTGATCTGTTTTAACATCTAATGTAAAAAAGAAGTAGAAAACACTCCATTTGTCCTCCGTCTAAACTTTTATCTGCATCTGAATCTGCATTAAAATACACACAAATCTGGGAAAAATAAGATGCTATGAAGAATAAAGAATGTGTGTGATACAGCAGGATTCCTGTGTGTGTGTTGCAGCTGGAGGACTTTGACCTCCCTCCGTTAGTGCTGAGGAGGTTCTGCAGTGACCCCGACTCCGTCCTCGACCCCACCTCCACCGGAAGAGCCATCTGGTGTCACGTCCTGCCCAGGTAGGACAGCTCCACCTGCTGGACACAACGCAGACGACACCAGAAAGGATTCACTGAGCGACATATGATGTCTTATATTAAGAAACGTTGATTAAATATGCAGAAGCACCATTAATGGGACAGACAGAGATATTTAGGTGCTTTTACCAACCAAACCTGTGGTGCTTTTTCTAGAAATTAAAAGATCTGGTCTGAACAATTTACTTTAACAAACGACACATATTACATCTTATACTTTGCAATACACAATACAGAACATATAAAACAATGCCAATAAACTAGATAACGTGCAAACACAGAGTCGTCCATCCAGTGAGGTGAGTTCAGGCCAGTTAGATCAGATCAGCTGATCTCCAGTAAACAAACATTTCAAGGCTTCAGTTCATTGCTTCAGTATCCTGTTTTATTCTCACGGTGACAAACTGTAAAGTGCTTCAACCTGCTGGTGAATTCTGGGATTTTAAAAGAGCCTTTGGCCGACAGAGAGAGAAACAGCGTGTGTGATGCTGACTCTGAGCAGCAGGTGGAGCTGCAGCTCTTCTGGGAGATTCTCCTCTTCTGTCCTGACTCACAAAATGACTCTTTGATTCACAGATCCATGTCTCGCTCAGTGGGTCATTTTATCTGTGTGTGTGTGTGTGTTTAGCATGAAGAAAGGTCAGATTATCACCATCAGCCGTCAGTTGCCCAGAGACGGACCCTTTAGGACCTACAGAGACCTGCAGAACCACTGGAACCGCCTGGTACACAACACACACACACACACACACACACACACACACACACACACACACACAGCTTTTCTTTGACCAGTTGAGTAATTTGGAATAAAAATATAAATACTGTCTATTCTCTCTAGTCGCCCTTCTCTGTTATCAGTTGGGCCGGTTATAATAATGTAGCAGCAACACTCAAAACTCTTTACTCTTTATTGTTTGGTCAGGTATAACCTGATTAAAATCTTAATTTTGTTATTTTTAAAACAATATTTTAATCAGGCAAACTTCTTATACCACTATTTGTGCCAGACGGCAGCAAACTCTGAGCTGCAGAGTGTGCAGAGCCTTTCTTTCTCAAGGTTTTATGTTTCTTTTGTCTCCTTGCACGTTCGCATTGTGTTAAATGACAATGAAAAGTATTTAGGTCTCCGCAATACTATACTGTGGTCAATACCAAAAATAAAAAACAGCCAAGGTATTACTGTATATTAGCACGAATCATTCAGCCCTGACTGTATTCACAGATGGTGTGTGTGTGTGTGTGTGTGTGTTTGCCAGTATGGGTACAGACTCCCTGAGCTTGCAGAGGAAGAGGAGGTGTACTGCAGCGTCTACTTCAGACTAGTGGGAGAGAGACTCTTCACGTATCCTAAAACGCTCACAGTGAACTCATTGGATTAATTAGCTGCTTTAATGTGAACCTTCCCTCAACTTATTTACTTCAGACTGGTTTTAAATGACTGAAACTTTACATCTGACAGGTGACGGCTGGTGTAGCTGGAAATATTAAGGCAGAAATGTCTTTATCATGTGAAAACCAGAGTTAAAATGCGACTAGTCACAAACAATGTTGTGACAACATTTAAGTTAAAAAATAATGGGAAAGGAAATATAATAATACTGAAATTCAACACAGAATTCTTTTGATAAAATATAGATAGAATCAGTCTAAAACCTGATGTTTTACTTTGGAAAATGCTCCGTGATGACGTACAGTATATGTGTGATTCAGACCTGCAGAATGTTCCTTTAACCTCCGTCCTGAGCAGCTACCCTCTGAGCTGCATCCGCCTGCAGCCGCTGCAGCGCTGCCCTCGGGCCGACCTGCAGGGGGCGCTGGGCTCCTTCCTGTCTGACATCAGGGCCAGGCTGCAGAGTGTGTGTGGCTTCCCTGCACGTCTGACCAGCAAACCCTGTTACCACACAGTCAGTCTGAACCCTGCGGCAGCAGTACAGGTGCACACACAGAGCGACATACATGAAAGGCACTACACGTTTGGGAGGTGTGTGTGTCGGTTACCCATAACACCCTTCTCTGCGTAGGTTTGTTATGTGTATCTCTACCACCTCATACGTTTTCATACGTTTGCTGCATTCACACCCAGCGTCCACTCTACTCCGGCGTTTTCGAAACCCCTAAAACAGAGACCTTCTAAAACGCTGCTGACCCTGTTTTAGGTTGAAAACTCCGGACTGTGTTTCAGTGAGGACGGGCGGAAACTGAGACGTTTTAAAACAATGACGTTCACTTCCTGATTGGGTCTCATCAGCCACGACATGTCCTTCCCTGATTCGTCACGCTCCTATCACGTGACCTTTCCCAGAAGAAAGAAACGAAACCTTAAGTCTCAAAACGACCCTCGAACAGCACTTTGTGCTGAATGTCCTCACTTTCCTTAAATGTCTTCAAGGTCTGAAGCTTAAATTCTGACTGTTTCTCTATTTTTTCCTTTTTCCCTGTTTCTCTCATACGTACATTTTCCAAACCTAAACTTCTTTCTCTGCGTTTCTTTCTTTCTCTTCGACACAAACACACTCTTACACGCAGCTGATTTTATGTGAGAGTGTGGGGAGAGGAAAAGCGATTATCGGAGCGTTTCCCACCCTGTAAAAACTTCACGGACAGTTTTATGACCATAAAGGTGCGACGCTGAAGAGAAGGAGGAGGAGCTGGAGGGAAAATTCATTTTCATGATACAGATACAGTCAGGAGGAAGGGGGAGGAAGTGAAAAATGTGCTGGAGACGCAAGCAAATAGATTTTAGGAAGACATGTAGAAACATTTCTCATCTTCTCTAGGTTTTGTTTTTTGAATCATCATGGTAGGAAACCTTGTGAAGCACTTTCTTGAAATAAAAAATCATACAATTTAACATTTTTATCACCTTTGGGTCCCTTTTCCAAGAAACAGAAGTGATTTCTTGAAATGTGCATGCAGGTTAAACAATACATATATACTGTATAGCATTTTAATGAATCTTCTTGAAAGCACAGTTAGGAAAGATAAAAGTATAATATCTGTTATCGTCTTAAATGATCATTTGTTCCTCCACTGGAGAGTTTTCTGAGCAGCTCAGTGAAGTCCATATATGAAACTATAAATCGGAACGCTGTAATGAAGCAGGTGCAAAGTTATTCCTCATCCTGAGAGCTCATTCTGCATTTTCTTCTTCACAAAGTGCAGCTGAATCTCTGCATGGGGATCAATTCAGTGCTCACAGAGTGAAGCTGAAATATTTATAGCTTTCAGCAGACGTCATCTCCATGTATAAGTTATTTTCTATCTTGTAGTGAAAGCGGAAAACCCTCTTTAGCTTCAGCTAAATTTACGACTCCTATACATTTATAAAATATAATATTATAGCTAGATAGCATGCAGTTCCTGTGTTTATCCCACATGTTATTTCAAAACCATTGGCACAACATGTCTAACCCTGCCCACACTGTAGTTCCCATGAACGGGGATTACAGAAAGTGAAATATATATTACCACAGTGTCGTTGACGGTAATCTAGGATTTTGCAGACTCATCTAATATCAGCGTTCCTGTCCGGTGAAACATTCCTCTTAACAAAACAGTGGTTCAGGAATCCCCAAGTGGTCCCAAGAAAAATCTGAGAGGTCACAAAATCACTGAAGGAACAAGAAAGAACAAAGAACATTTTGTTACACACAGTTGTTTATTTTGTCCTTTTTTCTTAAATACTTTTACATCTTAAATAGTTCTTCTGGTCCACTCTGAGGACACAACCTGCATAATGAGGGGCCACAACTGTTACATCCCGTTAGTCCTTGTCTGTTTCCTGTTTTATTTTGAAATCTAACCTGTCCTGTCATTTCAGTTCCTGTCCTCGTGTCTCCTCTAGTCTTGCTTACCTGCCTCTGATTCAGCCACTTCCCTATTTATACCGGTCCCCTTCCTTTGTTCTGTGTTGGTTCATTGTGCTTCTTACGTGTGCTTAGTTTTCCTGTTCTTGTTTTGGATGTTTTCCTCGTGCTTCTGTCTCCTGAACCTGAAACTCACCTGTTGCCTGTTTGCCTGCCTGCCTGCACCTGCACGTAAATAAATTGATCTTCGAACTGCTTGAGTCTTCCTGTTGTCTGCATTTGGGTCCTTAGATCAAATAGAGATAGTAAACAAAGCTCTGGTTTATTCTCTACTGAAGCCTCCTCTTCCTCCTCAGGTGCTGAGTGCTGAGCACATCAACTTGACCTCCTCCTCCTCCATGAGGCCGGTCCTTACTCAGCTCCCTCCTCCTCCTGCTGCCAGACCTATGAAGGCCCCCTTCGGGTCACAGCCTCCAGCCTGGGCCCCTCTCTCCCAGCAGGACGGAGCCCAGGGGCTTCTGGGTAATGGATGTGGATTTGGAGGCAGACCGACACAAAGTCAAGGGTGTAGAGGAGACGGAGATTGGCCTTCATCCTCCTCCTCCTCCTCCTCACGAGTTTCTTTTTCTTTTTCTGATTCCTCGGGTTACCAGTCAGCTCCTTCCCTCTCTTCCTCCTCCTCCTCTTCTCTCCCACACATTCAGCCAGCTCCTTCCCTCACCTCCTCCTCCGTCCTCTCCCCTCTTCCTCCCCCCGGTCAAACCCCCAAACTGGTTCCCATCTTCAATAACAAGTGTCCATCGCGCCGCGTCAACGTCGCCCTGCTGCGGGTCCAGAAGCAGAGGGAGCGGCTGGGCGGAGGAGGGGAGGAAAGAGGGAGGGTGACACTACCTGCCTTTAGGAGGAAGACACCGGCTGCTTCTTCTTCTTCTGTTTCTTCTTTGTCAACTGCAGCTGCATCCCTCCCAGTTCTTCCCCCGCCAACCATTCCTCGCTTCAACCGTCCCCCCAAACCTCGCAGCAGCGCCGCTCCTCAACCAACAGGTCACCCCAGACTCAAGCACCTCCCCAGCCTCAGCCCCGCGTGCAAGTCTAAACCCGGCATTATCCTCACTCCAAAGCCGGAGGTCAAGCCTAAACCCAAGTCCAGCCTCAAAACCAGCATGAAGACCAGCTGCAGCAGTAAAGTGCAGCAAAAAGCAGCAAAACAACCATCAGCTGCAGCTCCTGAGCCTCCTCGAGCTCTGACGTCTTCTGACAGCTGCAACAAAGAAACCTCCAGCAGCAGCAGAGGGGTGAGTCCACTTCGTTTGGACTGTTTTACATGTCGTGTTTGTTGACCCGTCTGACTTCTTTTTAGTGATGTCACCACGTTCCCAGTTCTCAGTGATAAACTCGATCAGTACAGTGTTTTTATAACTGATAGAAATAAAGGACACAACTAAAATAAGACCCAAGTTAAGTGAAACTGGGATTAGTTTAAATTGTAATACTGTGGGTGTTAGTGTAGTAGACTGTAGAGTAGATGAGACGTCAACATGATGCGTCATCATTAAGCCTGATTGGATGAATCATCGTCGTCACTGGTCTTTTCTTTTCATTTCCAAACTAGAAAAACATGGAGCCTTTTCCTGAAGAATCGTGATTCATTTCTAACCGCAGCTCCTTTCTGTGGAAGTTGTTTACAGAGTTTGGAGTTTCGGGAGGTTATGACTCATGTCATTGATTTATCCTGCATCTAACTGTTCAATTCTTTGTGAACTTCAAGTGTTTGAGATTATTGCTTCACAGTTAGTGAAGCTAATGAAAGAAAGTCTTTCAGCTGAGAGAACAGTTATGAACCGTCCAGTTGTTTCATTCAGAATTCACTAGAGCTGCAACAATTAGTCGATTATTGATTTTGATGAATCAATAAATCGTTTGAGTCATTTTTCAAGCAGAAATGTCAACCATTTGCTGGTTCCGGCTTCTTAAATGTGAGGATTTGCTGCTTTACTTTGTCCTTTCTGACAGTAAATTAAGAGTCTTTGGGTTTCGGACAAAAAAGTTAGTGACATTTTGTAGACAAAGCGATTAATCGATAGTAAAAGTAATCGTTAGTTGCAGCCGTAGAATTCATTGTTAAATCCCAGTAGAAACGTTATAATGGAAACCAGACTGCTCAGTGGAAGAGGAGGAGCTGCAGTTCGGCTGCAGGAGTCCACTTCACTTCCCTGTGATGTGTTTGTGTTTCAGGGAGTTGTGTTCGAGTCAAAGCCGAAGAAATCCAGGTCTACGATACGAGACGTGGATGTGGAGAAAATGGCCCGAAGCAGCCAGGTCAGCAGACACAGACCCTTCCTTCCTCTATTTGTCCTTCTTCCTCTTCCTCCTCTGCTTCCCACCAACACCCACTCCTGCTTTTGCCTTGATGATTAGCTGACCACGACAAACCGTGAGCAACAACCATTCAGTAAATCCTCTACACATTCCTGCCGTACAGAGGACCGTCCCTTTTGCTTTAGGTAACAGGTAACCTTTCCTTTGGCGCCACCCACAGGACAAACACGACAACGTTTTTTTAACCCATTTTCTGGTAAAGATGTGAAGCACAAATTATACTTTCTGTGCCCACATGGCCGCGAGAGTGCGTGTGATGTAAATTTAGCGATTTGTAGACTTTGAGAATATAGAAATAGTCTGGTTTTCTGGTGTGTAATGAACCTTGCAGCCTCATGGTGGCTACAGTTAGTCATGTTTAAAATATTGACGTGCGAAGAGGTGGAAGACCTGGTAATTTGTTTTAAAAAAGAAGAGACT
>LKNJ01003339.1:51712-98567 GCA_002120245.1 Maccullochella peelii
CGTGTGTGTGTGTGTGTGTGTGTGTGTGTGTGTGTGTGTGTGTGTGTGTGTGTGTGTCCAATCAGATTCCCTGTAGGTGAAATCACTGTTCGCTGTCAGGCGTTTTATCATTTCACTCTCTGGATATCAACAGTGTGCAGCATCTGGCTCGATCCCATGAGTCACATCTAACCTCTGAAAGATCCAACACACACACACGCGCGCACACACACGCATGCACACACACACACACACACACTCTGTGCTGTATATGTATCAGCTGACAGTTTGAAGCGGAGTGTGACAGAAAGCTCTCTTGTGTAAAGAGGCTCTTAAGGTGGAGAAACTAAACTAAGCTGAGAGTTTGGACTGACTTGGAATCTAAAACACACACACACACACACACACACACATGCATTAAGAGTGATTGAGATAATCAGTGATAATTAGGAGTTTGCTCTTCAGTCGGTTGGTGAAACTCAGCTTCTGAGTTTATTCAGTGAAAACAAAACAAACATTAAAAATGTCCCTCGGGGATAAATGAAAAGAATACTTCTCTTAAATCCAATAACAAAACAAACTGCGGTTTTTGGTTTGCACACTTGTAACAGGCACCAACTGATACATGAATTTTCTTTTATTACTTGTGAAGGATGTTTATTCAGAAATCTGCCCTTCGTGTTGAAATACAGTATCTTGCAGCGCAGCTCCAAACAACCACGTGGCTCAGCTTTTAAACCTCAGCCGGAGAGTTCACTGATGACTCACTCGTATCAGACCTCAGATCGGCCCGGAAACCTGTTTTAAGATAAGAAAAAAGAAAAGAATAATGTGCCCTTGTGTTTAGAATAAAACGTCCTTCAGTCAGAAGAAGTGAGATTCCGGTTCCCGCAAGCTTTGTGCCAATGAAAAATACATCCAAGTTTGACCTTTTAAAGAAAGTTTTCTACAGGGATTATCTCAGTTATTTAAAGTCAGGAAGCATCTACTCACGCTGGCAATCTTTACAGCACATTGTTCGACAGAACCACAGTTTTCACAGCTGTGCAAAGTCTTTTTGGGGACATTGAGACGCATTAAATCAGCACCGGTCTGTTTATCTTTAACTAATGATGCTTTTGTGTTTCATGAAGGAGACGTTCCAGTCAAACTTTCCTAGTTCTCCTAAAACCTTTACTGAACATCTTAACAAGTGCTTTCAGAGACCGGCTGTGTGACCTGGGTTCATCCGTACTGGGTCTTTTTTTTGCTTTGTTATCATTTATATATTTATATCTAATGAGAACGCCTCAGTTTAGAGTTAACGTTATGAGGACAGAGACAAAGTGTTGTGCTAAAGTTACTTTTACATACAAAAATGTGAATGCTGACATTATAAAAAGTTGATTTTACTCATTTAAAGTTACTTAATACTTACTTAACGCCCACGTTCTTCACTTAATTATGTCACAGCCCCAGACCCAATGACATCTCTATACTCAGCCCCGTATTCCAACAAATTACACCCATATTGGACAAATCCACACATCATGCTGGAGACCGGACATCGTCTGCCATCACAAACCTGCAATTAACGTTCCTTTTTTTATTAACTGTAACCAGTCTTTCCCTAACCTTAAAGATAGCGTAGTTACCATGCGCAGATAATGTCGTAGTGGCCGTATGAATTATTATTCTTGTCCGTCGGGAGCAAAGGAGGAAGTAGCGTGACTTTGTTATAGAGACACAAAGTCCACAGAACAACAAAACATTGTACTTTAACACAGGAGACTTCCTGTTTTCAATAGGCAGTGTTGGTGTCTTTTAACCACGATTGTTCCCAAACCGTAATCAAGGTCCCCTAACCCACCAACAACCACGATGTTTCTCTAACCAAGTCATTTTTGTGCCTAAATCTAATCAAACAAGATCATAGAACAGTTTTATTTTTGAAACAATGATGTATAACAGTTTTGAAGGCACAGACAAATGATGCTGTCCTGCTGATAGGGGCGTCAGATCAGAAAACGCTTACACGCGTCGTTCTGGAGGGCGTGGATAAGCTGCGTATTTGTTGTGTGCAGGTGATCTAGACTGTAGTTTTCCAGCCGAAAGTGCTGGTATTGTTTGGAGGCAGTATTGAAGAGTTCTGGGAACTGTAAGCTTTTTGTACGGAGCATCACGAGTCGCTTTAATGTAACGCGACAGGCAGCCGTTGTCTGGCTGTGCATTGTAAGGTCACCAGCAGCAAGGTCAAAGCTGATGGGCGAGGCGTAAAACCCCAGTGGAGCACCAAGGTAGCGTTGCCACAAGGTTCAGGGTTTTTGCTCTCTTACCTCGGTGTGGAGTAGTGAGCCCTGAACTCTCTGCAGGTTTTGGTTTCTCTGCCACAGGTCATGATGAGGAATAACACTTTCCTGAGCTTCATTTACACACCGCAGACCCACAAAGCAAACTCACGCGTCACCAGTGTGTGGTCTGCTGTGGTCTGTTTTGCTGGGGTGGTGGTGAGGGGGTTGTTTCATGAGCTGTGGGATTTATCTCGACTGCCTCCTTTTTTATTGCCTAATTCCTAAATCCTCTTTAGGAAGAAGTTGGCAAGGCTGCGGGGAGGAGAGATCCAGTCCAGATCCAACACAAAGACTCTTTTGTTTCTGTGGGACAGAAACCAGGGGAAAGTCAGAGTGATGGATATGCACCAGCTAACTGTGTTTTATAGTGTGTGTGTGGGGGGGGAAGTATTTATAGCTTTTTACTGAGAGTTAGCGGTCAGAGAAAATGTCCTATGCCATAAATATCTGTAAAGGTTTATGGTGGGAAGTCGGTGCGTTCTGTGGAGGTGAACTGCCGCTCGTTAAAAGTCACTCTGATATAAGAGAGAGCTGCAAATCACCAAGAAGGTGAGCAGAAGGAAAGACGTTCACACCTCAAGTTAGAACATTTAGGTCATTTAGTACATAATTCAAACAAAGTCTACTAACAGTTACATTCATATGCAACGACTCCGCGATAGCAATTATCATTTAATGTCAGCGTTTAGTGTTAAAGGAGATATAACCGTTTGCCTTTGACACCAGCGATTTGGGTCCACGTCTTGTTTCATACCAGCAGTCAGCATTAACATTTTTAGCCTTGCTAGCAGTGAGGCGCTAGGGAGGATGACTTGATCCAGACTGAAATATCTCCACAACTGTTGGATGGATTGTCAAGAAATTTTGTACAGACGTTCATAATCCCCAGAGGATGAATCCCAATGACTTGGTGATCCCCTGACTTTTGCTCCAGCGCCACCAACAAGTCAAATTTGTGCCCACACCCATCCAACACTCAGTGACAGAAGAGCTCTGAAAATGTCCCTACTGAGATCAACGCTAAAATAGCTTCACATTAGCTTGTTAGCATGGTGTCATGCATGCTGACCACATGCTACTACAAAGAGACTCAAAACTACTACATGTAAAATGGGGGGCCCGCTGTCTCATAATCTGTCCATGGCTGTAGGCTATGTGAAGTTACAAATAGCAGCTATTTATTTATATTATTTCATATTAGAACATTTAAAGTTGTTTATTTGGCATTCCTTAATCACACTAAACAATCTATCAATAATGTACAGTTAATTCAAGACTTTTTTAACCCGCCCCCAGCCAGAAACTGGAGACAACATTTGCACACGTGTGTAATTGGATAGAAACGGGAACATAAATATGTAAATATTTACAGGCAGAGAGTCGAATATTAAAGACGTTTGGTGCAGATGTCGTCCTGCAGCCATAAATGTGTCTGTAATGACC
Source organism: Maccullochella peelii (assembly GCA_002120245.1). Taxonomy (NCBI): domain Eukaryota; kingdom Metazoa; phylum Chordata; class Actinopteri; order Centrarchiformes; family Percichthyidae; genus Maccullochella; species Maccullochella peelii. The sequence goes on from LKNJ01003339.1 coordinate 55,465, forward strand.
GAGAGGCCCAGTAAAACCATCAGTGAGACCACAGAAAGTATCGTCTCTGTCCTCTGCTGTCCTGACCTACAAACAGGACTGAGGTGGTCTGAGCAGGTCCTGGCAGCCGTACAGGTCTGTCCGCTTCCAGGTTTTCCTCGCTGTGCCAATCTGCTGCCTTTGTCCGCTGACATTTCACTCTGAGACGTTTCGGTCCTTCCTCCAGGCGATGACTTCGCTCCTTCTTTTATCCACGCAGCAGTTTTTCTTTTCGCCGAGACAATCGAGCTGTCCCCGCGGGTCTGAAATGGATTCATCCTCCTCTTTCATTCCCCTCTGTCCTTTTCCCTTCTGTTTATGCAGACGAATAAATGGCAAACAAGAGGACAAAAGATTTACTGACAGCCGAGGACAAAGAGAGAAATCTCTGTGTGCTGCTTATAAAAACTCGCTGTGTGTGTCCGTGGACTCCACCTTATGAAACTGAACCCGGTGAAGTTTCCATCAAACATCAGGACGTCATCTCCTGAACACACACATACTGTTTGGTCTCATGTATGCAACGTGTTCCTTTATATAGTCGTTTTGCAGTAGCTGCTGAGGTTTCTTGCACAGCTTTGAGTGAAGAGTTTTAGGTTTAAAACACAGTGATACACAGCAGGACAGACATGTACTAGGTTGTATGAAATTTGTGTAAAATTGGAGATTATGATCAAAACTTTCAGTATTTATAGGCACAGAGAAGAAAGTCTTAGTTATGCCTGAATATTTTTGCAAGATTACCATGTTTGTCAGTATTTTTAGCAGTATGTGGTGACAGAATATTGTTTAGACCTGATTTTTTTACTTTTTTAACTCAAAGTTTTTGTTGATATTCCTAATATTGAAGTCAATAAACTAACTAGAGCTTTACAATCACTATAGCCTCACCCAAAACTCAACTGTGCTCTTTGCTGCCTGACTTCAAAGTTTAAAGCTTTATTAAAATATGGTAAAAAGTTCACAGAATCCTTATCTGGAGTATAATTCAAGTTCAAGTACAAAATGCACCAAAATCCAATTGAACGGCTCTGAACGTGCTTGATGTTGGACATATATTATTTAATGAGGAGCGTCTAGTCTTGATCTTTTAGCTTCAGTTTTATAGGTGGGTTTTACGAGCAGCGTCATCAGTAAGATGTGCGCATAGGAAGGGGGGAGAAAACGAAGCAAAATGACTGTGAGCTAATGGTTTTTGTGCTTTAAATGGCAGGAAATGAAGAAAACCTCAGAGTGCAGAATTAGCTGATGTTTAGCTATTTGATGTTCTGGGACACTCGCAGTTCATTGATCACTAGAACTAACTTTGTGTATTGTCTCGGGTTAGCGTGATGATGATGTTAGTTATGCTGACAGGCTAAGACAGGACAAGTTCTGCACACAGATTTACATTTTAAACAGTATTTTGACTGGTTTCCAGCAAGTTGCTTCATTTCTGAATACTGAAAACGTCCAGAATTAAGTTCACGTGACGTTGAGGCAACGTGTCTTCTGCTTTTCTGTAGAGCAGAGCAACTTTTGCAGTATTAGGCCCTGATCAGACAGGACGCCGTCTTTTTCCAGTTGTTTTAATCGCTTTGCGCGCTGCTCAAGTGCCCGGAGCGCCTCCCGTTATTGCAGGAGCGCTCTGAACGCCTCGAGGTGAAAAAACTTCCGACGTTTGCGGTTTTTTCCCCCATTGTCCAATAGACATTCTGACATGAAATAACAGATAAACACAGGTGTTACTAATGACAGTAATGAAGGTTGTGTTCCATTTAGGACAGAGCCTTAATTAATGTGCTTAGTAACACCTGTGCCGGATGAATTTAGAGGCGGGGCCTTCTGTGCTGGTGAGATCTGAGCGTTTAAGCAAAATCACGGCTAGGCTAACAATAAAAGCAAAACGTAGCAAGCTGCTCTTTTTTTAAAATTGTAGGCTTCAAGAAAAAAGGCGGTGCAAGAAGCGCTCCACCTGAAAACATTTTCATTATCACTAAATGATTTGCCAAACAGAACCATTCCCTGTTAATCACAAGCATGTTAAAAACACTGGAGCAGCTGGAAAACTCCCCGTAGCACGCTGTGGTTTTACTGGGCAGCTCCCAGCGTTGGCGTGTGAGACTGTACGGAGGTGAACCTGGTGTAGCTGGCGTGAAGATGGAGAGGTTTAATTGCTGTGAGGCCGACCTGTGGATCCATTAAAATGGATCAATTGACTTTGGAAGCAGAGTCGCTGCTCACCATCCTGGAATTAAAGCCGAGAGCGTTGAAACACATTTTAATAGATGCAAGCTTTGAGTGAAGTTTCCACAGAACGTTTGCATGTTTTACTGCAGAACGAAGCAGAGAAGCATAATTAATGCACATCCAGCTCGTTATTATTCATGTGATTCCCTGTATTGATTTCTCCTCAGCGACCGTGTCTCTTTGCTACAGAAGAAAATCAGAGCTGCTTGAAGGTTTTCGTGTTTGCAATTATAATGTTTTCTTTTCTCACTTTAATTATTCTCACTGTGAATTTGTTCCAGATCTTCTTTGCCTGAATACTTTTCTTTAAATTTAAACATTTATGCAGGAGACCAGAAAAACACTGTTGGTCAGTTTGGATATTTTCCAGTTATAGTGTTTTTTCTTCTTCTTCTAATCAAATTAAATTAGCAGTGCTGACTCTGTTAGTGTTTGTGCTTCTAGTATGGGGGGTTTTTTTGTCCTTAGGGGCCACCATACATGGGGGCTTCTCTTATAGTGACAACAACAGGAGACATCCACACAATTATAAACCAGCTTTTATAGAGGAAGTCTGCGCTGTTGGCTGCATTAATGTCCACAGCCTCATCTAAACCAAACTGGATCAGCTTCCAGCTCTGCTTATTAAAGAGAGCTGGGTTTAAAGTCACTCTGTTACTTCTTTTATAAGTTTATGACCAAACATCAAAGCCTCTCTCTGCGTCTGAGACCGTTTGAAGTTTGATTTTATCAAAGAGATTCTCTGTTGGTTTTCGGAGAGTTTCCTGGAGAGAAACAGACTAGTTTGTTATTTCCTGTCTCTTTCTCTGACTGTATTCGTCACGTCACTCTGTCCTCACACATCCACCAGATAACGATGGCAGAATGAGCTGCGAAGTGAACGCAGTGAGAGGATTAACCCGCTGAACGTCGTGTGATGGTTGATACTCAGACTGTGTTTCTACAGTTTTAGCTCTTCCTTCCCGCTCTGATCTCTCAGCCGCCTCCTCTGATCTTTTTAAGACGTTTCTTTTCATCAGACTTCGTCTTTATGTCGACCAGCGCCCTCAGAAAACAGAATCCAGAGTCCTGATTAGGGAGGGAAACCTCCAGATCCACATCCTGCAAATTGGACAGTAGAGCTTAAATAAATGAAGCTGTTTCTTTGCATTGAACCATCACCTCATATCAGCTTTTCTAAACCAGTGAACATGGATTTTTAATAAACTTCTAGTGTCAAGATTTTTGAGAAAATAATTTCATATTAGTCTGAAGATTTTAGTTTTCTTCTGTGCTGAGCCTTAAAACTCTCTCTGTTCATATACTTGTGTGTGTGTGTGTGTGTGTACAGTATGTACGTGTTTAATTAGATGACTCTTTTTTATTAAAATCTAAATCCAGGATGCAAAGACAGATGAGCCTTTTAAACCCAATACTTAAATTTAAAAGTGTAATCCTGCTCGGCTGTTTGGGGACGCCATATTCTCTTGTGCGCAATGGATCTTGGGATAGGTCGGGGCCGCGAAGGATCCCGGTGTTCAGGGATCCTCCAAATCCGGGAAAAGAAGGCCGCATTTTAAGGAGCCTTCGAAGGACGCGGCCACTGAACTGAGACAGCTAATGTGAGGTGAGGAGTTAGAATGATCTGGGCACTGACCAGGCGCAGAGGCTGTGATGAAAGATGCCACACAGTTGCATTATGGGAAATGTAGGATCCAGGGTTTTTTTGGAGCTTGACCCACACTGGCTGAAAGTCAGGATATCTGCCTCTGCTGCATTGATTTTTGTTTTAATTGGTCTCTTGTGGCTCTCCCACTCTCGCTGGAAGTGCAAAACGAAATACTGGAGTACTTCTTAAATTAATGTCTTAAGCCGTAACAGGAAATATCGTCCCTCTAATAGAATCAGATCCCAAGATTTCACATGGAAACTACAAAAAACAGCAGCTTCGCCTGTTTTACCTGCTTACTGAAATCCTCCTCTGCCTCGCTCACAGGGAGGACATTTTATCTGTTAGCCGATTCATTTGTTCAGTAATCCATCATGTCCAGGTGAACAAAAGAATTCAAATATTTCCTCTCAAGTCTTTCTGTCTGCCTTCCAGCGCAAGCATTCGTCTTGATCATCATTTATCAGCAGACGAGGCTCCGAGCTGAACTAATCCATTTCATTCTCCCTGTGAAGTGATGAAGAATCGCTGCACTTCTCTGCAGGGAGGAAGATTTTCTTCAGCCTCACTGGTGACTAAATGTCGACTTGAGTAGGAAACCTGCAGGCTGCTGGTTCGACTTCAACTGACGAAACCAGGTTTTCTGCATCAAAATGTAGAAGACCGTAAACTCAGCAGTTTTCTCCTCACGTGTGTCCAGCTGTCTCTGTCTGCTTCGTGTTCAATAACCTGATTTCAGGAGGTTTATGTGCTGAAGAAAACTAACGATCAGGACCGCGTGAGGTCAGAGGAAAAACTAAAGTGAAATTTCACGCCTGTGCGAAGCCTTCCAAAAAGATTTAATCTGTAACTGTAGGATTCACTTCACCTTTAGAAACACACACAAGACATTTCTTATTATTATTTTTCCACTGTTGAAGGTCAACTGAGCTCGAGCTTTAAAGCAAAAGTTCCACATTTTGAGAACGCGTTAAGAGAAGATTGATCCCACTCTCATGTCTGTACCATCACACGTAAGTCTGTTAGCTTAGCATAAAGACTGGAAACAGCTAGCCTGGCACACTAATTAACATGTAATATTGCGTTTGTTTACCAGTTGCCAGGCTTGCTGGATTTTGTTGCATGTGGATAGAGCCTGCGCTGGCTGTTTCCCCCTATTTCCAGTCTTTATGCTAAGCTAGGCTAACTGGCTAGCTTCATGTTTGACAGGCAGACAGACATGAGAGCGGTGTCAGTCTTCTCTTCTAACTCTCAGAAAGAAAGCAAATAAGCGTGTTTCCTCAAGTGTTGAACTTTTCCTTCAAGGCTTCTAAAAAACAGTTTCCTGAAGCAGAAAATAGTGAAATTTTCAAAACTCAGAAAGCTGAATTTGTCAACAACGTGACCTTCCTTCTCTTCACAATGTTTAAAGTGAAAAGTGATTCACAGCTAAACTTGTCACCGAGACGTTCTGCTCTCCTAAATTCTTATTCTATATTGAAGGTTTGTAGATAGAAGAACACTTTTTGAGCTGGTTCGGGTTTCTGTGCTCAGTACTGAACACGCAAAGCTCATCAGGACTCTGGGAAAACAGACGGGTCGCTGCAGTCTGAGCGCGTGCAGTGAGCAGCGTGTTGTGTGTCTGCAGGTGGTTTTATCTGATGGGAGACGTCGCTCTCCTTCCTGCCTCCATCAGCCTGGAATGTGAAGACGGCTGCCGGCCAATAAGAGCATCAGATACTGCGGCATGCAGGTCACACACACAGAGTCTGTGTCTGCACATTTCAACATTTCTGATACCAAACCTGACTGAAGCGCCTGGTGGTACACAGAGTGTGTAGCATCAGTGTGTGAAGATCCGTCCAATCTGGGAACCCAACAAGCAAAATCACAGATCGGGAAATAAAAGGAAATATCGTGAGAAAAGCCTCTTAAAGGCCAACTGAAATCACATTTAGTCATCAAAAATAACTTTTTGTTTTTTACGATTAAAAGGAAGAGAAAAGGTTTTTGTAGAAGACTGGCAGAGGGCCGCTGTTACACCCATGGATGTATAATAAGACCTGGATACGGTGCCCGTTTCTTCCAGTGGCCACTTGTGGTATTGCAGCGAAAAATTCCCCTGCGGCCCAAACAGCATTTTCCCTTTAGGCCACCATTGTAAAAGAGACGTCTGTAATATGATTGACAGGACACCTCCAACTCCAAACAAGGTCCATTATGACTCTTTGTGTTATGAATGTTTGATCCATGGAGGTTTTGTAAACTTTCCTCGAGCCGAGAAAAGCGATTTAAAAATCTGTGACGTCATCACAGTGTAAAGTCTGTGGGCTGAGCGGGGCCAGAAACACTTCAGTGGACGCGTGCCCCGGGAGAAAAACACGGAAGCTAGAAACGTTTTTTGCGCCAAGTGAGCAATTCTCATTGGACTGAATAGGCGCCAACTTTGGGCCCGGTGTCCAGTTCTTATTATACATCCATGGTTACACCGTAGAGAACGAGAGAGAAAGTAAAGAAACGTGCTGAAGCCTGCATGTGATGGACAGGCAGCATGTTGCTAGAGGTGTTGAAGAGTAAAGAGCACAGCGGCATCTAACCGGCCCTAGAACTAACTAAAATTAGGGACTTTGACACCGGGGACCGCGGTTTACGTCCCATGTTCGTGTCCTACCTCAGCCCAGGAATTACGTCCAAATGGGACAAATCTGCACCTCCGTGTCAATACAGGAAGTAGTGTGTCCTTTATGTAGAGCGGTGTGGAGGTCGAGGTGGTGGGTGGATGTGTAGCGCATCTGACTGGACTCCCAGACCTGCCCCTGCCATAAAAGTTCATGCCCACAGTCCTTCTCTAAGCTGAACTGTACTGCAGCTGCCACATGCAGATGAAGAAGAAATAAAATAAAACACGTTTGGGGTTTTGCTAAATGGACGTCCTTCCCCGGCGATAAGGTTTCCTACTTACAGCAAACGTTGGTTGGTTTTAGCCATGACGGGGGTCTTTTCTGGACCATGTCTTGGTACTAAAGGCGATCCAACATGTGGGATGTTATAAATGGAGAAAATTGATCAATTGTTAAAAAAAACTGGAGGCTGTCTGAGGTGCTGCAACATGACGAATGTCCTCCGCTTTTCTCGTCTGTCAGGTTGACGTAATGAATGTTTCCCCGCGAAGGCGATTAATTAAAAAGCCTGGAGGAAGCTGAACTCTGCTGCTGGAGGTGAGATTAATTAAGGAGAGCAGCGGATGAAAGTCGCAGCCCGAGGCTTTCTCTGGATGCTCTGAAACTCTGGATCAGAGGAGCCACTTCGCTCATCTTTAATCCTTCACACCAAACAGGAAACACTTTGTTTTACTGGCAGGTTCACAAGGAAACTTCTTCGAACCTTCATGTCGTCCCTCAGGTCTCTGTGCTGAACTCACATAATAATGGATCCGGTTTTCTGATGCACAGGGTTTGTTAAAGCAAGAAGAAAAGATCAAATTCAACATCGAAAAATCTCTTTTTATTTCTAAATTTATTCGTTTTTTAAATGTAGTTTGGCTGGTCGGCCCAATCATCGCTGGGGTCCTGAGCAGAATTACACTCACCTGTATAACACCTGTATGAAACACTAAATAAGATTTAATATTATTAAAATTTAAAACGTTAACACACGTCATCTCTGTCAGGTGAAAACCTCATATCTCCAGTTTTGTGGATTAACATCCTACATGGGCCGAGACAACTCTTTTCAAAAGTTAGTGAATCATCTCAAACATCGCAGAGTTTATTGATTGCTGGTCAGGCTGTGTACAGGCTGGCCAAACCATCTGATTGGTGGAGCTTTTGCCCTGAGCAGTGTTTTCAGGAAGTTCTGTAGCCTGTAAGCACTGCTCAGGGCAAAAACAAAAAGACAATGCCTAGAGCCCAGGCGACAAAATAAAAAACGTACTTCAACAGAGACGTGAAAACAAACCTGCATGCTGTATTAACACGCTGATGTAACATTAGTGAGCTTTAGAGCTGCTGGTAGCTGGATTTATTAACTTTTAACAGAGCCAGGCTAGCGGTTTCCCCCCGTTTCCAGTCTTTATGTTAAGCTAAGCTAACCAGTGTTCCTTTAATGTTAGCTCATAACATGCCCAAATTTGTGCCGCTCATGTTTTACAATTACATTTGAGTCAAGAGCATCAGATCTTACCTGAAGTTTAACACCCTGCACATTTAAAAGTCCTTTAATAACACGTATCCCTGTTCTGGATTTCCAGACTCCTCTAAACATCTGGATGAAAACAAGACTACGGCTCCGACCGTTTTGTGTTTTCCTGACCTTGAAATTCTCTTTGCCCCGTCTGTGTGGTATTTTGGTGCTGGTGGACGATATAAACGATTTGTAACCTTCTGTCAGAACTTGATATCCTGACATGAACAAGTAAAATAAGACGGCCGTTCTGCTCGGCATGTGTTCGCGATGACACATTTTAAGGTCACCGTGTTAGCGTGACTTCACAGAGGTCAGTCATTGTTTCCACCTCCGACTTGAACGCAGCATCACACACACGAGGATTTTGTTTTCCCCTCTCTGAAAAAAAGCTCCCGGCGAGTGTTAAAAAGATGAGACATTATTGTTCTTCTGTGGAAAAGAAAACCAACATGTTCAATTCGAGAAGGTTCACTTTAAATGTCAAGTCTTAATGAAGAACTCCTGTTTGTCCTCGGGGGGGTGGTGGTGGGGGGGACCAACGTTGTGAAATCCAACTCTTTCAGGTGCATCGAGCCATCAGCGCGTGTCACGAAGGTAAACTGGCGCCCGGGGCGACGGTAACGCTACACCAACAGTTAGTTTGACCTCTGACCTGTGAGGGTCAGGAGTCCTGCTGCTAATCATCTCGCTACGCTTCTCTGGTTCCCGAAGAACTGTGGGAACCTTTAAGGACCAGCAGGCTGCTGTTAGACGACTGACAGTAATGAATTTAAGGAGCCAGTTTGATTAGAAATGAGGGGAAAATAAAATGTCTGAGCTGCTGCTGCTGATGTAACTCTCTCTGCTGCTAACTGCCGAGTAAATCCTGCTTTACAGCTGTAAACTGCAAACATCTGTGAAACTGTCCAGAGCCATCAAGCTCTCGTTCAGTAGGAAGTCTTTATTAGCATCAGGACTCCCGTGGTGTCTGTTAATCATTTGATCCCAGCGGTTTTGCAGAGCAGACCTCCCAGCAGAAACATCTGGAGCCGTCATGGCCGTCCGGTGAAGAAGAAACGGCGCAGAGAGCTGGATGTGATGAGTGGACAGTCTGGTCAGGTAGATCCCTACAGTCTTGAAAGTTTGGAAAATGCTCAATTTAACCATTATGTTTTCAAGGATATGAATATGCTTGAATTCGAATAAACTCCTTGAAAAATGCTTTGATTTTCAACATGATAAAATTAAGTTCTTTTCTTGTGTCCACTAGAGCTAGATGAGTCCTCTGTTGATCCCTGACTCTGGAAATAAGGAAGCTTTAAATAATCCCGATCAATACACACAGTCAGAGTTAATGTGAACAGCTGTGGGTGTAAAGGAATTCTGTACACTTTATTTTTTGCATTTATAGTAACAGTTTAGATGATAAAGGCTTCAAGAGTCTGGAAATTTGGGGTTTATGTGCCTTGAATGTGCTTGAAAAGTGCTTGAATTATTACTCTTAAAAAGCTGTACAAACCCCGTCTCTACTGATCATTATATTTATGCACCGGAACCAGGAAACCTTCAGAGAGCTCAATAATCCTTTAAAATCCTTTATTTTATCGATGTTTCTACCCGTGTTTAGAAATGAACCTGGTTTCACATCTGGATCTAAATACACACGGTGATTAACAATGTGCCAAAGTACGTGTAGAAGTTAACGACAACATTTGTTCAGAAATCCTTTTTAAAAATCCCGTATTCATATCAGAAACTCAGTTGGTCTTTGGATCACGGACACAAGTTTAGGAGATTTCCTGCAAGCTTAGAAAAATGTGATATTTCAGCGTAAATCCAAAGTTCAGAGTTATTTTTCTGGCTTGATTCATAATAACACTTTATGATCAAACGCTCTCCTCCATCGCTGTTTGTTTCTTCACAGAGGGCAGTGGCTGCGCTCAGCTCGGAGTTCCAGTTTCCACGATCAAACCGTTTGATCCGCAGCAGGGACCAGGGTGAAGTCCAGCAGCAGAGCAGGTTTCAGGTCGCAGCTGCAGGGAAATCGATTAGAGACGGAGGAAGAATAAAACACCGTGGGGTTGCTGTGTGTGTGTGTGTGTGTGTGTGTGTGTGTGTGTGTGTGTGTGTGTGTGTGTGTGTGCTGCAGAAATGACGTCAGTGAGGATAAAATGTTTTTATCCAAATCCAACATTACACATAAATACTGGACCGTTCATCTGCAGTATCTTTTACAGTGTAATTGCACTGTATTTACAGTGTGTCAGCGGTGTAAATATTATATATTTACAAACTATTTTCACTATGTTTACTGTGTTTTTAGTGTATTCACAGCGTGTTCACAGTACTTTTATAAAGTATATTTTTTACAACAGTTTTACCGTATATTTACAAACTATTTAGTAGCAAATGTTTATAGTGTATTTACTGTTAATATGTATACAGCAATACATTCGTGGTACTGAATGTTTACAGATTACAGCCTGCTTATATACACACACGAGTACATGTATTTTGTATATATGTGTACATTCACTTCTGCATCCCTCAGCTGTACATGTAACACACACACACACACACACACACACACACACACACACACATCTGGACCTCTGTCCTACATCTGTCAGCTTCCTTCTGCAGGCTGCAGGTCGCCTTTGAAGTCTGCTGCTCTGTGATCAGAGAAGCAGCAACAACTGCAGCCAGATGGCAGGAAACTGATCACATGTCAGAGAAGCAGCAGAGCTGACCTGTGTGTGTGTGTGTGTGTGTGTGTGTGTGTGTGTGTGTGTGTGTGTGTGGACCAGCATCATCAGCCTGCTCAGACACGTTAAGATGTGCAGCGGCGACATTTCAGCTGAACTCTAACCTGTAAGTGTCAAACACGATGAAAAGTGTTTCTGAAGAGTTCAAATTGTCAAAACACCCACAGAAACGCTGTCCGTCCGTTTTCCCCAACAGATAAACGTGTCAGTGTGGCTCTTTGCAGCCTGTTATCCCCCGGGCTGTCTCGCAGTTGTACTGTGAAGTGACAGTTGTTTGGAACACGCTGGACCAACAGGGGAGGTGGATTACAGGTAGGATCAGTAGTTTGAAAGGTTTCTCTGGATGTTTTTTGCTTCCTGTGAATCCAAAAGTCCTGCAGTCCTCAGGTCTCCTTTAAAGAAAGCTTTTGATTGCTTTTAAGAAGATTAATTATAATTAACTTCCTGTTGATGTTGTCAGACAATTTCACAGTACAGATGCTGACCCTAACACTGCAATAACTTTATCTTTTACTTTCGAGGGAGATTCAGCTCTTACCTTTCCTCTGAATGATTTTCCTTCACAGGTAAAAGTCTCACTGATGTTGAAATCTCTGTTTCAGAGACATGAACAAAACAAATGCAATGCAGATAACAGAGGAGAGCGTAAACATCATCCAGTCAACGTTTCATGCAGGTTTCTGAATTTTAAATGTCCGTCCATATCAACAAAAACAGCATATTGTTTTTCTGTTGTTTCAGATTTTAAATGTGGACGGGGAACAACTGCACATCGGGAACTCCCCGTTTCTCCAAGACTTCAGCTTCTTTGCTCGAGGTGATTGGTTTTTTTTAAAATCTATATTTCTTTTAACTTATAGAAACCAAACGGCACCATGAGGGAAAATGTGGGAAGACAACTGTAGAAAAAGGCCACTGTTAAAACTCTGACTTTATATTTCTGGGAGTTCATGGTTTCAGATCGTGATGGTCTCACTGCTCGGTCTCCCTCTCTCCTCTTCATCACTTCATCACAGCTCAGAGACTTTATTGCTCCCAGTTCAGACTTAACACAGTGTGAAATTAGTTTCCAAAGAACAGAATCTTATCACCTTTTTATCTTGTGCTCTTTATTTGAAGTGGAGCAGAGCAGGATGGGTCAACAAAACACCAGACAGGAGGCTGCAGCAACAAAGGTCCCCAAAACCTGAACCCCAAACCACGATGTGTCCCTGAACATTACCAAACCTTAACCAGAGCGCCAAACAGATAAATGTTCCAGGGGGATTTGTTGGGATCAGATTATATGTTGGCCAATAAGCAACAACACAGGTTAATAGAGAAGTGTTGAAGATATATTTATACATAGCTTTATTTTTACAGTGTAAAATGTCCTGCTCAGTACATGTGTTCGTCACAATTCTTTAAAAACTTAATTTAAAGGGTCGGTTAACACATGAAACATCTCATGGTGTCTCTCCGTGCAGATTTGTTTCCCAGGTTTGAGAGAATCCGTCTCTTTCAGCTTCCTCCATGATGTTCTGTAGTCTTCCTCCTCTTCTCCTCGACAGTCTGTCCACTTTAAGTTTTCACTCTTGTGCAACTAAACTGAAGTGATTTCAGTGGTTTGTTTAGGAGTAGGTGTGGCTCCCAGCGGACTTCTCCTCCTCAGGGATAACGAAGCTCAGCCTCTCTTGGCTCCTCCAGTGGAAACATTAGATATCCAGAAATTCAATGCAGATGACTTTTAAAACCATACAGCAGTGATTTCCACTCCAGGAAAACTCCCCTGTTTGTGTTCAGGCCAAACTGGCTTCAGTTTAGTTACAGCAGTGGAATCACATCTGGGGTTGCAGTTACAGGATGTGAAATGAGTGAATTTCTACAGTAAAAGGTAGAAACAGATCGAGTATCACTGATGAAAATGCCGCCAAGTCTTTAAAATCAGTTCTTCCTTGTACTCATTTAAAACCTGATTGCCGGCTGTTAGACAAACATGCAGTGATTGACAGCTCAGACTCTGACAGTGAATAAACACCCTGAGGGTTAAAATTAAACTGCCAGCCTGGTAACTCACTTCATCACCAGTAACACCCACAACAGTCTGAACAAACCCACACTTACCAACACAACCAGGTATTTATCTCCACTTACAAACCAGAACAGAGTGGGACTTCTAAGCATCAAACACATCTTTGATTAATTAGACTTTCTGGCTGAAAGAAGCAGCTAAGTAACAAACATCATAAATCTTTAATGTCATCCTACAGAAGAATTAAGTAACTTGTAATCTAATGACCTTATTTTGGCAAACATGAAGAATTCCAACAGCGGCGACTGAACTTGTCTCCTCCTGCACGTCGTGGTGCGAGTTCAGACTGGAAAGAGACAATTGTACGCCAGAAATCTCACAGCCTGACACAATAAGTGTTCAGTGATTACTGTCAGAGTCATTCTGCTCATTTTGTGCCATAATGCAACTAAATCTGTACGTGTTCCTGATTCATTTCAGTCAGGCCACTGTGTTGGCAGTGAGGTTCACAAAAAGTTGAATCTGAAGTTTTGCAGTGCGCAACCCTACCGCCACACAGGAACCTTGAAAACCACGGTTTACCTTCATTTACAACTCTATCGAAATCATTTCTTTATACAGTATCCACACATGGATGATGTGGTCATGGCTGAAATACAAAGACATTCATTGCAGGTCTGTGACGGGACGTGAACCCAAAACTCCCGTGTGAAAGTCGGATTTGCTTCATGCGTTCACCACCTCGACTGTGACACACTTACTTTCCACCTCCCTTCAAACAGGACCCTCTACTTCCTGCGTTGGCACTGGACGTGGAGCAGTTCCTACTGTTGGGGTACTGGTCTGAATAAACCACAGATACCCCTTTTCCACCAACATGGAACAGGTTCTGTTCCGGTTCATGCACCTAATTTCTAAACGTCTGCAGCATTTTCACCAAAAATAAATTGGTTCGGGACCCGAAATGTTGGTTCCCAGCTTGCGAACCATGACGTCATCAGTGGGCGTGTCCTATTCTACAGGTTGGAAAGAGAGGATGGAGAAGGCAACACTGGTCTCTGGTTACTATGGTAACAGTCTTCTACGTCTTCTGATCATTAATTGTTGGTCCAAAAACAAATATCTGTAACAACAGAACAAAAGCTTCGCCGCTAATCAATGTGATCCGCCATCTTGTTCCTGCTGTTTACTCCGCTGATGACGCATCCTTGATTACAATGGCTCCTCTAAAAGCTGGTGAAAATGTGGGCTGGTTCTCTAGAGAGCACCAAGGATCCACGAATCCCGAAGGGAACCGGTTCAAGAACCAGAGCTGATCTGGTGGAAAGAGGGAAGGAGGGACCTGGCAAATAAGTTGAACCACGCACTGCATTCACTAATCAAATACATGCAGGCGCTCATTCCTAACAGATAAGCTTGTAATGTAGTCTCACCTGAGGTTATAATCAGGGCTGTACAGTATCTGCAGGACTATGCAGGTTCACTGAACCTGGATAAGCAGCGGAAAATAGATAGATGAGCTTCAGGATCGTGGAGACGGAGGATAAGTGTGAACAGCTGTGATGTGACAAGCCATCAAACTCGTAAGTGAAGCGACTCTGCTGCGTGTTGGCAGCAGAAACACAGCATGAGCTAACTGTTGGAGAACTATCGAATTCAAACTCAAATATTCTCCGATCTAAAGTTTTCTCAGTGCTCATGGTTACCATCCTGGAAGTCTGTGGTGTTTAATATCACAAGAAACTGAAGAGCACGAACAGGAAAAGGATCTGATGTTTTTGCCAGAAACACTGAATCTACAGATGTAATGTTCTCTGCTCTGTTAGAGTCTCTCTGTGTTCAGTTCTCGATCTGAATTTGAGAGCTTTTTTTGCAACGTGGGTCGGTGGAAGTGGAAACAGAGGACAGATACCAGGCCGGGTCCGACACAGTGCCAGCACAGCTGTGGAAGATTTTCAGGTAAATCGTTTCCATAAAACTGATGCGGTGACACCAGTGTGTCTCGGTTTCTTTCTTAAACGTCCAGGAAACAGTCTTAAGTGGAATTATTGCACATCAGGGACACATCAGGACCGTGTGCACATTTCTGCACCAGTAATACGAGGCCTCAGCAGAGTCACACAGAATGAGGACCGTGTGGATTTTGTTCTCCATCTCTTAGGTTGGTATCTGGTCCAGAAGGGATCTCTTCGCAGCCAGTGTGAGCAGGAGGACCGATTACCGTGACCAATAACTGTTTCAGTGTGCACGAATGAACAGCGTCATTAAAAGATGGAAGCTCAAACCATGTGTAGAACATGATACGAGCTTTCTATTAGTTTCATGTGTTAACGTGAGGAAGGTTACAGCCTCCTCATCGCTCCACACACAGCGGATGTTTTCAGCTCTTCAGCATTTTTTCAGTCAGTCTGTTTTCTTCACATTTTGTTTTTATTGATGCACAAAGTTTTACAGCTTTTTTAAAGATTTACTGTGTTTCTACTCAGGTTTTTTTATGCGCTACTAAAACAAACATAAAATCAAGTGGATGGAACTTAATGTCAGAAAATAAAACTACTTCTGGCCTCGTACCACTTTGCAGCTTTATTATTACTGATATCATATTATAGATTATTGTTAGTTCATCATTCTAACATGTGAACAGCCTTCAGATGAGGCCGTCAGGGTCAGTCTCAGTTCAAACACCATGGACTCACATTTAAATCTCCTCTCATATCCATACGGGTCATTCTTTTAAATAAATAGAAGCTTTAGTTTATATTTTGAATTCTCAGTTCTCCGATGGACGGAGGTTGTCACTGACATGTTGTGTCTATCTTGCTTCATCTCAGGTTTCTTCGTGATTTCTGCAGAAACAATAAAACTTGATCTGCTGAGAGGCCGACGTCTGGAGGAGGAGAGGAGGAAGAAATATACAGTTAGATGCAAATCGCTGCTGCTGGAGGAACATCCTGCTCGGTGTTTTCCTTCCTTTACATTGGGATTCTACATCTTAGAGTTAAGTTTCCTGATATTCAGACATATGAAACTTTGACAAATATATGTCTGTAAAGAAGAAATACAGTCTTTTCCTTATTCCTGGCTGGATAATGTAGTAAAATAGCTTCTCGCTTTCACGCCCAGCTGTCAGTAGACACAATAAATACAAACGAGAAGCGATGCGGAGCGTTTGATTTGTCTAAACTCACTAATGATGTGTTTAGTTTGAGGCTGCTCAGTCACTCGCAGCACGTAAAAAAAAAACTAAGCTACCAGCTTCTGAGAAGCAGCTGGAGAAGATTTGAAACCTGATCCTGCAGAGACCGTCAGAGAGAGAGGACTGTGTTTATATATGAGGAACTTTACAGTAAGAGTCGTCCTGTAAATTCGTCACAGAATAACTGGACTGTGGATAGCAGGAGTCCAAACACGTGTCCGAGTCCACGTCTCTCGTGCTGGATAGCAAAACATCTCCTGTGTGTCCCGGGTTTCTACTGGATTTGAAGGCCATGAACAGGCCTGCTCCCAGTTCGTTGTCTCTCTCAGCAGCGACTTCTCTCAAAGTAAGAAAAGAAATCAACATTCAGAGGTGCAAACTCTCTGCGAAATTCGAAGTTTTGAGATCAAAATAGGTCGCCTACGGGGGGGGGGGGGGGGGGGGGNGTCAGTCGGGTTGCTTGGGCTAGATGCTAGGGCTGTAGCGGGACGTGTATTACAGGACACTGGGTTCGGTGTGCCCTGTGACCCAAACAATTACTGTCAAAATAGTCTATTAGAAATCTAACAGAAATTAGAATTAGTTTACAGGTAAATGCAAATATACTTAAAAAGTAACTGGAAATGAGCATGTAAAGTGAATATCTTTCAAAATGTTCTCAGACATTTGTTATGCTCTCAGACGAAGGACATGGGGGCAATCACTGCAAGAGGCACTGAGTCTGTCCACAGCTTCAAATGGTGTGTTGAAGTGTTGTTGAGACTCTGACGTCTGCCGTCAAACTGTTGTACCAGCATCCGTCTGCAAGACCTCGTTGTATATCAGTGACAAACACGCAGCAGCTGAAGGCCACACACAGAAAAACAGCATCACAGACTTTATTATTCAAACCAAACATTACAGTACCTATATTTAGTCTATTTACAGAAAGCCTGGTCCTGCAGAGACCGTTTAGTCGCTCCACATCTACTGTACATTACAATTAAGATGACTCCGCGACATCACAGCACCCATGTGATCCAGTTCAACCTCCGACATGAACGCCAACATGCGAATTAACCAAATACTAATGAGCATGTGGGCTGGTGACAGATTTCATAGCTTTTCTGTTTTCTTCTGTCACAGAAGATCAATAAACTCCATGTTGTAAGAATCTGATTATCAAGCACCAAGATGGTTTGTGTTTACGGTCCAGTTTGTTTGTCTGTTGGTCAGCAGGAGTTCATTAAACAGCGGTAAAGCCTTCATCAAGATTTGGACGATCACCACGAGAAGAGAAATGAGTTAAAGGTTGTATTTATAAAGCACTTTGTGTTTTGGATCCTAATTCCTAAACTGTGAGGTGATTTTTAAAAAAACTCTTTGTCCAATTAATTCCCTCCAGTCTTCATCGGTTTGGGTGAATAACTACGGAGCCCCTAAAGGGCCAAGAACAAAAACACATTTTCTTTTAGATTCCTGGGGAAAAGTATCTCATGCTGACGGGATACTTATTATTGATCCAGATCAAAACCTGAACATTTTTATTATTAGAATAACAAATGTAGAGGACTGTGCAGGTCTGACTTCTGACTTATTTCTAGTCTGAGACTAAATGTTTTCTCTGTTTTACAACAAACAAACGAACTGACCTCATATTCTGTCCCTGCAGGACTGTTGACCCTCATTGCAGCATCACAACAGCAACAAATGGTAAGTGAAGAAGATTTATGTGTACCATCATGGATTCAAGCAGAATTACACTGTTTTGACACTGTTTAGAAGGAAAATATGCAGTTTAAATACAAAAATATTAGTTTTCTGCCAAATCTCAAACACCTAAAAAGTGACCAAGAAAGCCATTAGTCATTTTTACCTGTTAACTAATTAGTGATTAATACATTTACTACATTGTTACACCTTGTCTGCAGCTTTTGTACTTTACATGTATGTATTTCAAACAAATGAGGTTTTTTAAAAATCTCACTGAGACTAACAGGATCAGTAAAGGAAGAGAAACTCAGAGAGGATCCACGTACGCTGGATCCACAATATATTCCTCTGATGAGAAGACACTTGAGGCATCGCTGAGCTCCTTCACTCAGTACTCCGGTCCTGGTCTGGAAGTTTCCAGATTCATTGTGATGAAATCCAGTTATTCTCTCCAGTCACGAAATGTATATCCAGAAAAAATCTGGAAACACATCGACATGAAATCCAAATACTCCCTGGACAACAAACAGCGGAAACTGGGATACAGAATCTGGTTCGTCGTACCCGTGTGTATGTTCCAAAGATGTAGACAAAAGTATGTCTGGTTTCAGTCTTCCCACCAGATGTTGATCCAGCTGCAGGGACTCAGGAGCATCAGTGAGGTCCAACACTGATGTTGGGGGATCAGGTCTGGCTCTCAGTTGGCGTTCCAGTTCATCCCAATGGTGTTGGATGGGGTTCAGGTCAGGCCAGTCCAGTTCTTCAACACCAAACTGGGGAAACCGGTTCTTTTTGGAGCTGGCTTTGTGCTCGGTGTTGACACAAAGCTGGAAGAACACTAATGTCTAAAATCTCACTGAATGCTGCAGCGTTAAGATTTCCCTTCACTGGAACTAAGAGGCCAAAACCAGGAGGACCAGACCAAAAGTTGACATAGACAGGGGTGTCCACATACTGTTGGCCATATAGTATATATTTAGTTCATGTTTGACCAGATGAACTAAATATTCAAGATGGACTAAACATTCAAAATGAATTGAATTGAATGTGTCTCAGAAATGGTCCATATCTTTTAGGAATATCAATCCTGTGAGATCTGGATTCTGATCCTTTTGGAGCTGGTTGAAACATCATCCCGGTGGCTCAAACTGCGGCTCTGGACCTGAAAAATTAGCCAGTAGTTAGTTCTTTCCCGTCAGCAAAAACAAATGTCTTGCGTTTTCTCCATGAGGGTCATTGGATTCCAGGATGAGCATTTCAACAGGGATCACCTCTGTTTCCCCACAGCCTTTTGGTGGAAAACTTGCCCAAGGTGTTTCGGAGATTCCCCCCTTTGTAGTGGCCTTTGAAGGTCTCTGACGGTCTTCACTTCACCTCCTCAGAAGTTCAGTGCGGTGTGGACATGGCCTTTCCCCTCCCAGGCCCCTCCTCCTTCACCTGAAGCCCCTCCCTCCTGGATGAGGCGGGTCAGGATGTTGAGGAGGCGCTGATGGACTCCCCTGCCCTGGCCTGTCTTTGCTCCTCCGCCTCCATCCTCCTCTCTCTCCTCCGCACCTCCTTCTGTTTCTGAACACTCCTGCACCGCTCGCTGCAGCTCCACCTGTTCAAGAAAAAACAGTTTGAATTTCAGACGCACCAAAATCTCAACCATAAAAACTTGATTTAGGGTCGACGCACCTGGAGGTTTGACACTGTGCCTGAACTGTAACCCACTACACTTAATATTTGCTAATATATTGTCATTCTGTTTCTCCATATTGTTATTTCGGTTTATTGTGTACACACAACATCAACAGAGTCCTGCAGGACCGAGTCCTAAAACCCTGAAGTGAGTTAGCATGTTAGCATGTTAGCTCTTCCTGTTCCCTCGTCTGGAAGTCAGTGGGTTTCTTGAACGGGTTTTTGGTTCGATGCCTGAAATAAGGTCTGTGGTTAACACGAGCGTTTTGTTCTATGACATAAAACACGTCAGTAAATACCCCACTCGTGAATTCTTAAAAAAGGCGGCTGCTAACGAGCAGTTAAATGAGACTACAGAGGTTGTCGGGGACGTTAAACGTCGTCACGCCGAACACAGAAACTCATCTACTCACTCGTCCGCCTTCACAGCCTCGTTGGGTTTATACTGCAAACTGTTCTAACTCAGACTTTCCCAAAGGCTTCTGTAGAAACCAGATTACAGGTGTGAAGCTCAGTGGTGGAGACGCTGAAGTCATGTGACCGCAGTGTAGCTGGTTTATAGCCTAACGCTGAGATTCATTGCTTTTCTCATTAAATATAAAGAACAAAGTTCATGATTGTCTTCTATCTGTTGTTATATACTTAGTATATTAATAAATATTACATACAACATAATAATTTTAGACAAAGTTCCAAAAGAGGAATGTAAATAAATACATATAAATTTACAGTAAATGAAACAATCCTACCTGCAGTGGAAGCCCGGCTTTGGCCCCAAGCAGCGTGGGAGAAAACCACGGCCTGAAGATCTTCTCACAGATCACCTGAAGAGACGACGGAGACAGAAGAAGAAGAGGAGGAGGAGGAGGAGGACGACAGGTGAGGCGAGATGGGAAGAAGAAGAGAGGAGATGTGAGAAGAGAAAGGACAAGACAGAAGGTAAGTGATCCTGAAGGAGATGCTTGTTTTTTCTGCGTCATTATGCAGACGACGCCTCGCTTTTCTCACACACACACACACACACACACACAGTCAAAAAGACAATGCCTCCTTTCTCTGAGCAGATGATTGACAGGCGGGGGGGGTCATCAGAGGTCACCTGTGAAGCCTCAGACGGACCAATAGGACAGCAGCGTGTCATCACCTTCTGTCCAGTCTGCTCTTCACTCATCTTCACTCCTCTTCCTCTCTTCCTTTGTTCATCGTTTTCCATCTGCTCCTCTTCCTCTCCTTTTCTTCTTCTTCTGTGTTTTTTCTCTGATTAGTTTAACTCCTATTCATCTTTGTTTGATCCCAAGTTACTCTTCTCTTTATTCTTCTTCCCTCCTGGTTTTGTTTTCCTATTTTGAATTTGTTCTCTTCATCCTCTTCGTCATCTTTTCTCCTCATCTTCCTTTAATCCTTCCTTTCTTTTTCTTCCCCATTTGTATTATTTTATCCTCCCTCCCAGTTTTCGGTGTATCAGACCTGTTTTTGCGTCTAATTTTATGTAAAAAGTGTTTGTGCGTCACGCGCAGTCATCACCTGCAGAAACAGAGTTTCCCTCCGTCTCGTGTTCACGCGTGATGAATGCAGGTATCTCGTGTCATATGACATGTGATCCAGGAGCCGGCCGGGCGATGAGAGTCTGTCCGGCCGTTGTCATGGTGATGACGGCGGTGACGGTGATGTCCGGCGAGGCTTTTGTGTCCCCGACGTTTCCTCCGAGTCTGAAAACGGCCTCAAGTCATTGTTACCGTTTCTGTCAGAGTCTCACATGAAGACGTTTTTATTATTATTATTATTATTATTTTATCTGCTTTATAAAAATCTATAATTTAAGTCAGCGAAATGCTGTTACATTACATTAATAGTCACAGTATTATTAATCATATTCTGAGTAATAATTTTTAATTATAATATCTGTAATCATTTTGAAAGTAACGACATTATGTTGCTTTTAGAATTACACACATTAAAATGTCGTCAGTCATGATCGTTACAATATAATTTAAAATAAAATTAAATTCTGATAATGGTAATAATTTAACCAATACTACTGATAGCTCCTGCTTAAAGACAGAAATAATTTAATATAATAATGTAAAATATAATTTTAACAGCAACATGTATTATATGTGATGTTACACCCATAATAATAATAATAATAATAATAATAATAATAATGCTACCTTATGAATCTGAAATTATATTGGTCAGAAGTTTTATATAATACTAAGTAATACTAAAATAACTAAAACATAAAAACGAATAACCAGAACGCTGATTAGAACAAATTTAAAAAGTATACACATGTAAACATCCACATTTAACAAAATCAATTCTTTCTTTTAATTTTAATTTTAATCTCACTGGATGAAAAATGTAAATCTGCAAAATGTTTTTGCAGAAAAAAAGTGTAATTTGTGATGAAACAAAAAGTTTTTTTCACAGATTGTAGATTTTTGTATTTAAAGAATTAAAATGTGCAAAGCGGAGGATGTAAGAAAATAAAATAATAATCCTCTAATAAAGTCAGTGAAGAAGAATAATTAAGAATTAATGATGTGAGATGCAGAAAGCTAATAATGAATTCATTTAAACTGTAATTAATGAATGAAAAGGAGCATTTGAATCAATCGTTTAATATAAACATTTATTTACACAGTATTTTTTTTATAATTAAAATGAGGATTTAAACAAATTATTTGTGCTTTTAAATGATTATTTCCAAACTGTTTTATTGGTTAGTCAATACTGAAATGTATTGAAGACGAGCAGGATAAATAATAAAGTGTCAACAAAAATAAAAATAATAATTACATAAATTGGCTTTTATTTTTATAACTTCTTTCAAAATAAACTGACCGAAGGCTTAAAGCAATAAAATTACATTTCTTTAGATTTATAGATTAGATTAATCTTTTTCTTTTAACTTTAACTTTCTTTAACTTTTAAAAGTGTCTGAAGAGAATAAATACAAATGTTTTAAAGGCAAAAATGCAGATTTCTAATATAATACAATAATATCTCTTTGTGGAGGATTTAGAAACATGTCGGCAGGTTCGATCAGTAATCATCATTCCACAGCCGCGCTGCTGCACACGTGTAATTAAATGCTGTGAAAGACAGATTACCCAGAATTCTTCTGACAGCCCTGTAATTCATCATCCCCCTTAATTAGACCTGCGGTGAACGTACGGCGGCGTGAACACGTCGAGGCCTCCGTTTATATTTTCTATCTGAGCAACGGGAGGAAAAAATCCTCCACAGGTAACCGATGATAGAAAAGGTCAAAGGTCACAGACACGCGGCGGCGAATATGAAGAGACACGTGGAAACAGGAGGAGAATGAATTAAGGTGAAAAACCCTAAAAATTCAGACATTCAAATCTGAATTTTGCAGCTTTTTTGCTGTTTTTTCTTGTGTTTTTCAATTTAAAAGACTAATGTTTTACTTTTAGAAAAGTGCATTAATGTTATTTACTGATCGATTTAGTCGACATCCTAAGTTGCAGATTGGAAACAGAAAGACTGATTTTTATCTCTCAACATAAAGATCTAAAATCCTGCATCAACATCATAAATTAACGCAGCAACCCGAAGAATAAACCTCCTGAGGCAGCGTGTGTTCACGGCCCGTCTCCGTCTCACCTGCAGGTTGCTGTTCCGGCGGCGGGGGCTGCACCTGCGCGTGTTCGGGTTACACCTGGACGAACAGTCGAAGAAGTTACAGTCGTCGTCGCTGCTGCAGTTCTGGTCCAGGATGTCCCTCATCTTCGGCTCGAAGAACGCCATGTCCACGTCGATCGCCACCACCTGCGGGAGACAAACCCTCCGCTGTGTTCAGGTTCATTTTTTACTCAGAATTTAAAGATTTAAAGATGCAAAATTACAACAAATGATGACATTATAACTCAGTGCTCTGTGGAACATCTCACCTGAATGCTTTATTTAATTATTCTGTATTTACATTTTACAGTTCATCAATTATTTAGGATTTAAAATATGATTTTACACCTTTTAATTTAATTAAATCATTTTACAACCTTTTTGCAAATATTGTTTATTATAAATGTAACTGAACACTTACAGAAGTAGTTTTTTTAAAAGGAAACAAATAGTCAATTGATTCTAATTAACTTCTGAAATATGATGATAAATATTCAGGTGGCACACTCCAATCAATCAATCAAAATGTATTTATTATTATTATATATTATTATTAATTCAAAGTGCTTTACAAGCAGTTGACAAAACGTAGGAAGTTAAAATTAAGTTTGTCTCTCTGATGTTACAACCTACTTCTTTTCTATCTGTGTATATATATATATATATATATACACACACATATATGTATATATATGTGTGTGTGTGTGTATATATGTGTGTGTGTGTGTGTATATGTGTGTGTGTGTGTGTGTGTGTATATATATGTGTGTGTGTGTATGTGTATATATAAAGATCCAACAAATAGTCGTGTGTCTTTAAAGGTTTAGTCTGGTTTCATTCTATTTTTTTCTTGTTGTCAACAAATCCCAAACCAGCAGCAAGTGAGTCCGTCTCTCAGTCCTGTCTCACTTCCTGTCTGTGGCTCTCAGTCCTGTCTCACTTCCTGTCTGTGGCTCTCAGCTCTGAAGCTCATTGGTTCCTACTGAAGACGTGAATCTTTACAAACACCTCACGCACATTTATAGTTTCATGTTTGTTTTTATCGAACCAGCAGGAGGAAATAGTGCATTTGTTGGGGACTATTTTCAGGCAGGACGGTGTGTTTTTAATAGTTTCTGGACAACAATGGAGCTCTGTGGCACAGAGGAAGAAGAGATATCAGGTACTGTGTGTGTGTGTAGATTCACTGTTGGTTGCACCAGACTTATACTTTAATAAGATGAACTTATTCATTACATTCACACCTTTCTGGAAGCTGATTTTACTGTCGGAGAAGCAAAAAGTTTTGTCTGTAAAGTAAAAGATGAAATAAACGTGGACGCTGCTGCAGACGAAGCTCCGTCTGTTTTGGTGGTGAACATTATGGCAGTTTTATATGCAAAGTTTTTACAGTGTTGGCATTATAAACAGTGAGTGAATCGGTGCCACGTCAACACTTTTATAGGAACAACACTAATCCTGCTAATTCCATAAGAACAGTAATGAGCCGCTGATTTACTTGACATTTGTTGGAGCTACAAACAGCACATGTGCTCATTTTCCAGTAATCATGAGCCTGAAGAGTGAGAGATAAAACCGTTTAGGTTGAGTTGTGTTTGTTGGCCGGAGCCCAGCACAGACCTGATGTGCTGCTGAATTAATTCTGCTGCACAAACCATGAAACACAGGAAAACACAGAAGGAAGAACGTCCGAGTTAAAATAAGCAAACGTCCACTTTTAATTATAATATTACAGATGGATAATAAAGGATGAATACATCAGTGGGATTTAAGGAAGTTTGATTAAAAGTGACGACGTTCGGCTCCACCTCAAAGAAAACTTTGCATGTAGCTTTATTTTCACTGTAACTGTATTTTATCTTATGAGATCACATAGGAAGCATCCATTAAAAAATAAAATGGCTGCTTTGGATTGGATTTCATGTTTCCTCCATGAACAACAAACCAGTGTCTTCCTGTCTGACGGTCATGTGATCTGAGAGGAAATTCTGGGCACGTAAATCTACGAAGCTGTCTCAAAAATAACAAATGAGCTTGTTTAAGATGAACAGTAACTAATAATAATCAGAGACTTTACTCAAACCAGTGGTCAGTGAGGGTCAGTGCCAGAACAGGATCATTAACTGAAGAGTTTTTGTACATCTCCATCTTTTTATAGAAATTATACATTTACACAAAGTTTAAATGTTTAGTTTTCACTAAAAACTCTCTGAACATTGTCTTCTGACTGTCCGGCTGCTAAAAACCAGAGGAGTCCCCTTCAGTTATTACCACAGAGATAAGTTACACAATCAGCCAGTGCTTTGCAGCCCTTTTTTTGCCCTGGGTTTTGCCTCTCAGGCTACATGCAGGCTGGGTCTTCTTGGTGGAGGTTGTATGCAGCCTGAGAGGAAGACTGCAGGCTCTCAGGGTACTTCCACTGCCCCCGTGCATGCATAGATGAATAATAATATGCATAATTAAATTTGTAAGGTTCCCAGTTGACTCTTTCAATGCTCAAATCTTTTTCCAGGTAGAATCAGCCGTCTCTCTGGTTTTGACGCGGCGTGATCGAGTCGACATTATAACACGCAAGGCGGGCGGAAGTTATAGTTTGTTTGAGTTGAAAGTGGTTTTATCAAAAGGTTTGCTCCAACAAAGAAAGGGAAGGAGTTCTACTCCATAAAACTACACAATCAGAAAGTATCAGGCCTCTATCAAGGAACTAAATGTGCTTTTTAAAGCAGCGTTTATAGAGACTTATAGAGCAGATGACCTTTTCTAACTTAACAGAGGACTTTAAGGTGAAGGTGAAGCGTTCTCCCTGAACTGCAAAGCAAATCAAAGCAAATCAGAGGATATAGTATCGTATAGATGCAGAATGACCTTCTGTTTCCCGGCAGCAGGGTCACATCTTCTGCTTTAGGCTGAAAAAACATCTCTTCAAGAAAAACCTCACGTAATCCACCGTCCACTCTCTGATTTCCATCCTCTACTCTCTCTAATAGCTTTTTTTTCTTAAAGAAAACATCCCTTTTATCTCTTTTCTCCCTGCTTTGCTTTTATTCTGTTTATGTTCATTACATTCTCAGAAAACATTAAGGCCACTCAGACTTGCTTGGTGGTTTTCGTTTGCGAGTCGCTGTGGAGGAGAAGGTCAACAAACTGCGTGCAAAGAGAATCTAAACACAGATGAAAACTCACCGTCAGGTCCTTCCTGATGGCAAAGTTCTCTGGTTTGATGTCACACAGGTGCAGTTTGTGGGTGAAGTCGTTGTCAAAGTGCCACACCATGTCCAGAAAACTCTGCGCGATGCGATGCACCATCTCCCTGGCGGTCCACCTCCCCCGGGCTCCGGCTCCGGCTCGGCCCTGACCCTGCAGCCCAGAAACAGCCACCTCCTCCAGGGAGAAGATGTTCTGGTCCCAGGCGTGCCCGGCAGACAGGTACTCCACAGCGTAGAAATGACCGCAGGAGCCCAACACCTTGGCCACGTGGGTGCTGAGGTCCTGCAGGACTCTGGAGAGAGATCAGCGTTAAAGGGGAAATAAGTCAAGTTTTCAGCACTAGGTGACTGTAATAAAGCAGCATCAGAGCATCCAGCTCATTTACTCACTTCACAACTGAGCCGAGTGGCTGAGTGTCAGAGTGAAGTCAGAGAGGATCTTTGGATGAATTCAGCTGTCTGAGCTCTTCACATTGTGGATACAGAATAGATAAATTTGGCTTCTTCGGTGAAGTGTTTTCCTTCTAAGTCGGCCTGCTTTTCTTCTTCTTTCCTTCCATAACTCTGTTTCTTTAAGCTCAGTGTCACAAAAACTCACATCGTGCATGTTTTCGGTTGAAGATGTGATTATGCACATATTGACCTTTACTGTGTGTCATCCTGGTCACTGCAAGACTAACTTTCAGACACATTTTATAGCAATAAGCCTCATTTTCAAGATAAAACAGCAAGTGACAAATTAGTTTTATTATTCCAGTGGGGACAACAGCTGGAAAACAGCACTTGGTATCAGCTGCAGGTCATTATAGACTGGTGTATGAGCGAAAATCACACCCGTTACAGGTCAGACTAATCCACAGGAGTGCGTTATCCCCCTCTTCTCTGTTGTTTCTGGCCCTACATCCATCCAACTCCCTCCCGAGTACCACACACACACAAACACACTTCTTTGTTTATACCCTCAACTCCATTTGTCTCTGCAGGTCTGTCTGCAGGCCTCCAGATAAGCAGCAGCACAGGTCACCTCGTCAGTTTTATTTTGGGACTCGGTGGAGGTTTGGCTTCCAGCCTGTTGGGTTGTCTGAGCATCTGTGCCCTCAGACTGAAATCAAGCTGACGTCTTTCTCTTTTCGTTCTCCAGCTCTGCCCACAACATCTCTCAGGTTTTAAAGGATGAGACGAGCTCGTTGCTCGGTGAGACTTCAGTACATAGTTACGTTTTTTGGAAGAAGATGGCAGAAACATGTTGTTTGGCTTTTGTGACTCTTTCTTTTTGGTGAAAACTAAAGATGGCGATGTTGGTCAGCCCCGCAGTGAGACATCTCAACAGCTACAGGCCCAATTACCGTAAGATTAGCTGCGACTCAAATCATGCTCTCCAGAGCAGGATGAATCCTAATGATTTTGTTGACACTTTGACCTTTCCTCTAGCGCCACCATCAGGCCAAAATGTATATATATCTCACTAGGAATATGAAAATCCAATGGGCAGACTACCATGATAATTCCTGAGTTCCTTCATGCTCTCCAGAGGATGAACCTTTACATTTCTGACGCTGCATGAACTCTCCTCTAATTTTGCTTTTTGTGTTTTATAAATACAAATATCACAAACATATACACACATATGAAGCCAGTTAAATCACTGTACATACATTTTTTTCTTGCTACTTTGTACATGGGCGTATATATTCATCTTATTTTCTTCTTTTTACTCTGCCAGAAGCACTTCGTTTAAATTCAAACTCAGATCTGCTATTGCAATCTCCACTGTAAATCTTTATGGTTGAAATAACAAATTAATATAAACTTGAAATAGCAAAATTATCAGTATGAGGACAGGGTGTAATGACAGTAGCAGCCTCTAGGGGAACTAGTGCAACTTTAGACTTGATAAAATCCTTCGTGCGCACCATCCTTGACTAAAGGTGTCAGTATACTTCAAACAAAGTGCCTTTCGAATTGTTTAACAGCACCTGAAACCACCTTTTTGACAACAGAATCTGGTCTGACATTTTTTGTAACTCTTCTGAAACCAACAATGAGACAACCACGCTCTCTTTTTTTGTTCTTCACACAATTACTTCTGTCACTTTTCGTGCGAATAACCGAGGTAGTTATTCCCTGTCTGACTCTGGTTGTTTTACCTGAGAAAGGTGTACTCCTCCTGCTGCAGCAGAGACCAGAGCGAGGCCAGCTCTGCTCTGGAGTAACTCTTATCTCTGTTTTTCAGCTTCTTCCCCCAAAGTCTGGCCAGAGAGCTGTTGTTTCCTCCTCCTCCTCCTTCTTCATCCTCGTCCTCCTCAGCCAGCCCCAGAGAGTTTCGCACCTGAGATCAGACAGACTTTGTTACTTTACACACCGCAGACGTCGTTCAGGTTCACACTGATTGTTTTATTAGCACCAAATGCCTGATGACTTACTTCCAGAGTGGCGTAGAAAACCACATCAAGAGGGGAGAGCTCCTCTGCTGTGTCCTGTTAGAGAAAGGAAAGGAGATGAATCAAACCAAGTTGAGCCTCCCTGGATCAATAATAGAAGCTCAAAGACTGTAAGTAAACATCACCTGGTAGTCCAGTATTCCCAGTGGTTCGTAGGAGGAGAAATTCTCCAGTTTGGACTTGAGGATGACGGGGTTTCCTCTCCAGCGCGCCTCGATCACCTTCTTCCCATTCTCGTAGTAGAGGCAGCGCTTGTACTCGACCAGGCCGAGCACGCACAGGTCCTCGCACATGTCGCCCGTCACCGAGCCCTCGCCGAACTCCAGACACTGTACGGCAGAGCAGGAGGGACATACAGAGCAGAGCTGTAAGGTCACTAAACCA
Source organism: Maccullochella peelii (assembly GCA_002120245.1). Taxonomy (NCBI): domain Eukaryota; kingdom Metazoa; phylum Chordata; class Actinopteri; order Centrarchiformes; family Percichthyidae; genus Maccullochella; species Maccullochella peelii. The sequence goes on from LKNJ01003339.1 coordinate 84,529, forward strand.
AAGTCACATACTTGTGTGTTAGTTAAACTATAAATATATGAGTTTCCTCCATTGAGTCAATTGTTTTTGTTGCAGCACGACGCCTGGAAGCACCAACTAACGTATCAGATCATTACTGTCACACCAAGAGACAATCAGTAATCATTATCATTCATTTTGCAGGTATTTGGTAATTAACCAAAGTCCTGAAAAACATACATTTTGACCTGATGATGGCACTAGATGAAAGTCAAGAGGATCACCAAAGTTATTATAATTCATCCTGAGGGGAGCATGAATGAATGAGCACCAAATTTCATGGCAATCCATTCAATAAGTTGTTGAGATATTTCACTAAAAATTACAAATGTCAACCAGCTGGAGGCGCTACAGGAAAAGTCAGGGGATCACCAAAGTCAGTAGGATTCATCCTCTGGGGAACATGAATGTCTGCACCAAATTTCATGGCAATCCATCCAAAGGTGGTGGAGATATTTCAGTCTGGACCAAAGTGGTGGACCGACGGACCGACATTTCAATACAGTTTCTGAAACTTACAGAACTTCACATTTCACATTTTTTTAACCGCGTTTTTTTGAGTTTCATACTGAAATGTGTTTCCACGTTTCAGCCAATGTGGGGAGAAGTCAATATGCTGGAAACAAAAGACCCTGTTGTCACCAAGACTGGCTAACGTCTGTGAGCTAGCTGAGTTAGCTACGTTAGCCAATTAATTAACGTATAAACTTTTGCATCTGTCCAAAAACCACTTCCTTTTATAAAATGACCCTGATGCAATCTAGTAAAGCTGTCTGTGTCTTCGTCGTGACCTTTAGCCTTACACTGTTCCCGTCTGTTTTTCTTTCTCTTTACCTGAGGAGATTCTACAGCTCGGCTCAGCGTCTGAATGGCTCAGTGTCCGGAGGTGTGAGGGATGAGGTTGAGGATTTAGCGTTGTTCTGGTCAGGGATTACCCAGCTAATCCTCACTCTGCCCACATTCCAACACAAACATCAGTCAGTAAGAAGCTCAGAGACTAAACCTCCAGCTCCACAAACACCCGCTGGACGATCATCTGTTGGTTTACACCAGCAGTGATGCATGTCTTAGCCCTTTAACTACGCACTGTGTGTGCTTTAAAGACCAAATTCCATAACTTCTATATATATATATATATATATATATATATACACACACGGCCCGGTCACAGGGACGGAAATCTCAGAAACCAAAATGATGTGCAGCTGAACATAGATATAAGGAGCCCACAAGGTAATGTGAGTCCTGGTTAAAGAGGCAGGAAGTGTGACAGACAGAAAGACAGGCAGACAGATAAGAGAGACAGGTATGCAGACAGGGTTAATTGGCCCGAGAAAGAGAGACTCTGTTATTAACTTCAAAAAAACAAGAAAGAAAGAAACTCCCGATGAAAGCCGACTGATGATGGACGATCCTCCATCTTTTCAGCATCACACACGTAATATGTTGAAGGGCAGAGTTTAGATGATGTGGATATTTAGTCCTTCGCGTGTTTCCGGAGTCCTGAACATCTGCAGATGGTCTATAAATCTGGACGTTAAGGTTTCAGAGTGTTGCATTATCTCAGACTGACTCGATTGTGCCAGCTGGATCCGATCTGCTCACACGAGGATCAGCTCACGTCACTGATGGACATTTTACACATCACACCATCAGATTCCCGTCAATCGTTTCAGTTTTAATCTATGAAAATGAACTTACAAAGACTTCAAACATTAGACTTAACCTGCAGCTTTGTGTGCATTTAAGGTGCATTCGTACCAATAATGCTTTGCTTGTTGTAAAATCCTGCTCACCTGTCCTCCTGCTCTACCTGTCTCCTGCTCTACCTGTCTCCTGCTCTACCTGTCTCCCTCAGTCTCTGTTTGTCCGGCTTCTGCTTTGGTCTCTCGTTGGATCGTTCTCCTCCCTCAGATAAAACCTGGAAGTGTTTCTCCTTATCTCAGGCTGTGTGTTGATGGAGTGGGAGGAGAGCTGTCAAAGGAGACTCTGCAATTATCGCCCCCCCCCTTTCCCTTTGAGTCCCTAATAGTTCCTGCTGTCTCTCATCACTGTGTGTGTGTGTGTGTGTTATTGTAGTTATGCTGGAGCTGTTGGCCGCTTTAACAAAATCAGAGAGACCGTTAACTGCTATAAATTTGAAGTGTTAATTGTTTGTTAGAATATCTATGGATGGGGTTTGTACAACACATTTCCCAGAGTTACATTTCGGTGTTTAATGACTGCAAAAGATGACGGATCTGTCCAGACAAAAATCCACAAAGAGTCGTGCAGCGTTAAATCAAACGTGTCCAATATCCAATATTATCTACTGAGTAAGCGATTTAGTGTCGGTAATATAGGGAGCGGTGAATGAGTGAAGGAAGGAGTTAATTGGAGGAAACCGGGTCAACAGCAGGTGACAACGTGTTCACCAGGGCCAGGCTAGCTGTTTCCCCCTGCTTCCAGTCTTTACGCTAAGCTAGGCTAATCACCTTCTGACTCTGGCTCCATATTTCACACACAGAGACGTGAGATTAATATCCATCTGAACGTCTCGCTCTCTGAAACAAAGAGAATACGTGTATTTATCCAAAATGTCCAACTTTTCCTGCGAGTCTCTTAGCGATGATCCGTCCAGTCAGTGTTGTGTGTTAACTGAGATTAAACGGTCCAGCGGTCACATGGGTTCATCCTTGTTTACACCCCCACGCTTCAGCATTCAAGCACAAACACACACACAGACAGACAGAGTGACGTTAACAGCCACTTGTGTAGTTTCTTAAGCAGCACTTCCACCCAGAAGGTCACAGATGTGGTTTAGACTTCCTCCCACTTTCAACTCGCAGCTCCAAACAGAATCTTTTCAGGGTTCAAACTGATGATTGAGCCTCTTGCTCGTGCAACTAAATCTTTGAAAACCTGCTTGAATCGCGCTCTGTCGCTTCAACTTGGAGATGTTTTCGTCTTGAAGCGCCTCGTCCGTCGGGAACGCACGACCCTGACTCCTTTTTTAAAGCAGGTCTCTGAGCGGAGGAGTTCTCCCAGCAGACTCCGCAGGCCTTTATTTCAGCCTTCACACATCCGCTCCAAAGTCGCCTCGCATCACATCACGCTCTCCAGCTGCTTCCTCCTTCCTCAACCCTGCAGCCGGTAAACTTTCCCACCGCGCTGTTTAGAGAGGATCAGCTTCCACTTGCTGCTGTGTGTGTGTGCGTAAGCTAAAAGAAGGTTTTGTGTTTGCTGGTGTTGTTGTGCTCATTATTATCTATATTTGAAGGAGGAGGTTTGAGGTTTTTTGCAGTGCCACTACCTGCACACAATTCACATGTGACAGCGATGTTCTTGTCATCTTTCCTCCCGACAAAATCAAAGTAATGGGAATATTTCCATCCACTGAATGTAAGTGTTCCTATCTTACGAATCTGGGGACAACAAAAGTAAGGTTGTAACGAGTTATTTTAATATTATTACTGACATTTTATTAGTAATTCGTTACTGGAGGAAGTAATATTACTGTACAGCCCAACACTGTCCCCCTGTAATGTTAATCCCGTCTGAATGGGGCTTTATACCTTCTAAATATCAGTGGACCTCCTGGTTTCTGGGACCGGGGTCCGTTATTATCTAGACGTGGATTTCGGAGGGTCCGGCTCCTGATTTGAGAGGCAGCAGGTGTTTGTTTACACGTGTACAGATGTTCACATTCACCCACTGGCTGTTCAGTGCTGAGAGTAAACACAGTCGGCCTCTCAGTGTGGATCTGATGAACAACACGGATTCAGTTGTCAGCCAGGTTTCAGCTTCATGCCAGCAGACGGCTCCACGATCCGGAGTGTTTATTTGGCCGGCTCCCCTCGAGCTAACGACAGGAACTAATGAGCTCCAGACTGAAACATTAAGATCTGCTAATGACCTTTGGGTCTGCCAGGCTGCAGCGTGAGCCAGCGTGGTTTTAAATATCACTTGTACTTGACATTTTACTTTTCCTCCACAGCTGATTCATGTTGATGTATTCAGAAATTACATTCAACTAAAATCTTTCTTTCCTTCCTCCCATCTTTTTTTGTTTGTCTTGTTTCTTCCTTCCACTTGTTCGTCCTCATTCCCTCCCTTCTTTATCTGCTTTCCTTCTCTTCAGCTCTCTCCTTCCTTCCTTCCTTTATTTGTTTACTTATTTTCTTCCTACTTTCTTTCGTCGTCTTTTCTCTTTCTTTTCTATCTTTTCTTTCTTTCTTTAATTTCTTCCTACTTCCCTTTTTCGTCTTTCTCTTTTTACTTCTTTCCTACTTTTCTTCCCTCTTTTCTTTCAGCTTTTCTTCCAGATTTCTTTCCTACTTTCATTCTTTTCTGCCTTCTTCTCTTCTTTCTTTAGTTTCTTCCTTCTTCTCTCTGTCCTACTTTCCTTCTCTTCGCCTCTTTCCTTCCTTTTTTGTTTCTTTCCACGTTTTATTTTTTCTGTCCTACAGTCATTTTCTTCTTTTCCTTTTATTTCTTTCCTCCTTTTCTTTCATGTCTTCCTACTTCCCTTCTTTATGTCTCTCTTTTGTCTTTCCTTCTAATCTTCCTACTTTCCCTTATTTCATCTCTTTCCTTCTTTTTGTTTCTTCGATTCATTTGAAAACTGGAGATCCAAGTACTTTTACAGTTGATAGCTGAGTACGTTTTACTGCTAATCCTTCTTTACTGGGACTGCAGTACTTTAACATGTCATACGTTATATTCATACTTTTACTTCAGTGAATGAGTTTGTCTTCTGTGAGCAGCCAGAGAAAGCTGAGACGTCTCACTCGCAGTGAAAGGCGGCCTTTGTCGCTCCGCTCGCACCATTACATTCCATAATGGTAAAGCCCGAACACACAAGGAACATTAAAACGCCTTAATGACATTCCTGTGCGTGTTGAGCCCGAAGGCCTCGGCCGAGCGAGCGAGCGCCGCAGCAGCGGAGCGAGAGAGACGGTGGTAACAAAGGTCGAACGGTTTGTGTAGAAAACTACTGAAACCTTTTTGTAGGGCCTTGTCGAGGTTGTAAAGGCTTTTCAGGAATTAGGAGCCTGAAGCGTTTTACTAGAAACTAGTGGAACGCGTTGAAGATATTCTCTGGGAGTGTAGTGGTGAGGTACTGAGGCACCTTATTGCATTTAAAATGGGATTCTCTTTAAATGAAAAGCAACTGATGCTGCTTATTGATGTACAGTCGGTGGATTGGCTGGATTTTCTTTAAAACTTTAGGAAACTGAATAAAAAATGTGAGATTTTCCTACTCAAATCCAACAGAAGGCATTTTGGAAATCCACTCCTCAAAAGCCAATATATCAGGAGGTTATCTATCATTTCATTACTGCAGTTAGATTATTAATCCACTAAATACCACAAAGAGACACAGCACTGGGAAGATGTTCAGTCTGCGGCAGCTGACGTATTTACTTAAATGTTCAGGATGATATGAGATATAAATATCTGAATACGTCTCGGAGATGTTGAGAAGAGCCAGTCTGATATCAGCCGTGCCGTTTATGGCAAAAATATAAGTGTATTAGTAAGTTTCTCAGTGGACATGGGCGAGACCAGCCCAGACCCGCTTGCTAATCAGCAGTAAACACAGTCCAGCTGAGGCTGATGGGAATGTCATTATCTCTGCAGGTATTTGGTCATAAACCAAAGTGTTGGACACATTAACATGTTGACCTGATGACAAGTTATTACAGTTCATCCTGAGGGGAACATGAATGTCTTGAACCAAAGTTCATGACAATCCATCCAACAAAAATAAAAATCTAAATGGAGATATTTATCCAATCAAATCCCATCATATGAAACTGCTCTTGACCGTTGTGGAGTAATATTGTGGCTCGCAAATTAGCCTTGGCTAGAAATCCTATATACATCGGTAACATGTTTTCTGTAACTTGTTGCAGTGTTTTCTTGCGTTGTCTCTGAGAAATAAACTAATAAATGAATAAAATCAGAGACTCTATGTCAATTAAGCCACGTCCCACCTTTTGAGTGATCCAATCAAAACCCTGAATAGTTTTATCAAATCCCTCTCGATATTACACTCAGAAACACTTCATGTTATGGGAGTTTCAGTAGGACTTAACTCTGAAACCGTCTGCAGAGCTGCTGTTCTGCACGACACAAAGGAAGGAGGGCAAGAGGAGAGGAAGTCTCCCATGTGGATCAATAAAGAATCACATTACGTAAAGTACGTGAGTGATTTATCACTGGTGACAGGAGGTCAGAGGTCAAGTGCAGTACTGTACAGTATTCCCATGAGCCTGCAGTGTAAATCAACACTTCATAACTGTTCCTGTTGTGCTGAGCAGGCCGAGAGCTCCGAGAACAATGGTGTGATTTTTACAGCCTGTGGGATGTATAAGGTGTGGGCTGAATGGCTTGTATTCACCGCTGCATGTGCGTGGCATGTATCTGCACACACACACACACACACACACACTCTCACACACACACACAGCGTGGGCGGACCGGTTGACTTCGGGGTCAGTTCACTGGAAGTGTAGGCTGATCTCACAGCTGGTGAGTCCACAGCCGCAGGCCACAACACAGCCTGCATCACTGTTTCCCTGCTAATGAACACACACACACACCCTTTTCCCTTAAACACACACATAAACATTGCACACAGCGTTTTGGCAGCGGTTAGCCTCCATAACAAGCCAACGAGCAGGTGACTGTTCTTTGCAGTTGTTGACTTAATGAAGCACTAAACACTGCGGCGAGTTCGTGGGCGACCACACGCTTCTGTCAGCAGATAAACAGCAGCTCTCACACAGATTTGGCTTCTTTTAATTGTGTTATAACATGAAGGTGGTGGAGAAGAAGTACAGAGTGGATAAAGACTAAATAAATACTAAAGGAGCTTTGTTCATGCGAGGTGGGAGGAGTTACAGTATTTCAGGCTCAGAGGGTTCTGCAAAGACAAGTCTGGTTCATTTCTGCACAGAGCGCTGCAGGGATGATGTATTTCTGTAGTCCAACCAGGAAGTTAGCATCGCCCTGGTTCCCTCCACAAACAGCCAACGGGATTTATACGTTGGATTTTGGATTATTGCCGAAAATAAGATCTGTGGCAAACAACGTCTCCGACAACCTCTGTAGTCTCATTTAGCCGTAAAAGCTTCAAAGCTCACGAGTGGAGGATTTACTGACGGATTTTATGTTGTAGAACAAAACGCTTGTGTTAACCACAGACCTGATTTCAGGCATCGAACCAAAAACCCGTTCAAGAAACCCGCTGACTTCCAGACGAGGGAACAGGAAGAGCTAACATGCTAACATGCTGCGTGATGTACAGGGGTGAAGGTGCCAGAGACCGACTTCACTGTTCCACCTGCAGCCCCGTTACCCAGAAATACCTTTATATAGTACTACCTTAATACTAATGTTTTGTATGTCGGCCAATTATTTTCGTGATTAATCAGTTGTCCTATGAAATGTCAGAAAAAAAGTGAAAAATTACAATTTCCTAAAGCAGAAAGTGAAACCTTTGAATTAAAACAGAGAAAATCAGCAAATCGTCACAATTGAAAAGCTGGAACCAGAGAAGTTGACAAATGACTCAAACGATTAATCAAATATAAAAATAGTTGCCAGTTATTTCAAGTTCAACTTTGCATGTTCCCTCACTAGCTTCCTCGGGTTAACGAGAGGAAACATACAACATCGCTTTGGACAAACGTTTCTGACAAATGAATAAACAATAAAAGACCCCGATACTTTGATATCTTAGCTGAGGTCTTTTAATCCAAAAATCATGCCGATCAACATCAGAGCTTACAGCAATCACACGCATTTTCTCCAGGAAAATGCTACTTCTTTGTTGTTGTTTTTTGAAAGTAAAGTTTGCACCTCTGCAGCTGCCTCCGCTGCAGGCTTCAAAACATTTTGTGGCAGCCAAATTCACCCTCACTGTGCTGCTGTACGTGGACAGACTTCAGACGTTCAGCACCTTAATGCTGCCGCTGCCTAGTTCGACTGATAAATCAGTCGTCCGTTACAGCATGAGGCACTGACACCGTCTCTCTCTCAGTCTCTGACAGTCTGAGTGGTTGAACTAAAACGCCTGTGGTCAAACAGCATGTTGAGACCAGCTCAGACGCAGAGTGTCAGGGTGCTTATCGTGAACCTGAAGGCATAAACTTACAGTCCTCACACCGCCTCACTGTTGAAAAAGTCTAATAAAACCAAACTGTCTGCTGCCAACAAGCTTGCATGTGAACGACTCCAGCAGCGAAACACACACATAATACACAAATCAAATTACTTATTCGAAGCACTTAGCAGTTGCCATCTCTCCCTGCAGGCATCACGTCATGCTTACCAGGAAAAAATAATAACATAATAATAGTGATTAAAGACACACAAGGCCATTTCTCTGGAAGTAAAAACAGACATAAAGTACAGCTGCAGAAACAAAACGCTAGTATATTTATACGCTGCATTCAGTATTATGAGCCCAGTGATGTTCGGCTCAAATGTTTCAGAGGTTCTTCTTCCAAGATAACAAGAAACATTTGAGGACTACATTGAATACTGTACTGCCATATGTTTTGGCATTTCTCTGAACATTTTGTGATTTTTAAAGTTTAATGGACCATTGAGGTGGTTTTGCATGTTTTGCCCATTGACTAAAAAATGCAGATAATTTGCATCAAAGCCCGCAACTTTCCACAACACGCCGTTAGCTTTTAGATTTCCTTTCTTGGAGCCAGGCTTTCTACCAGTCAGCACTTCGGGTTCAGTTAATTGGTTTCTGTGAAAATCAGCTGCTGATACACAAGGTCCTCAGGTTCCCTAACATTAGCAGGTTTTATATGTGTTAAAATAATTACTTTCAGTACAGTGTTTGAGCGAATCAGTTAATTAATCATTTCAGATAACAGAGGAGCTCTGTTTCCAAGCAGTGAGAGACGGACTCTGTGTACTCTATAGCCGGTTTGTAACTCGTTACAAAAGTCAGAGTGAGAAGAGAAACAACATCCCGGGTGCTTTGTGTTTAGAGCTGGGGCAACATTAATTGCAGGATTTTCTGCCATTGAATCAGGCTTTCTCCGTCTGAAGGGACGTGCACGCGCGTCTGCATTCTCTCTGAAACGACCTGTTATTGGTTAAAGTCTCTGGTCACAGGATAGATTTTCTGAAGCCTGAAAACAGCCAGGAGGAGGGCAGAAGTAGAGGTTTTCTCTCAGACCACCTGAACTACAACATGCTGGACGCTTATTATGGACTTTTTGCCCAATGAGGCCAAAAAAATACTGCGTACACCCCCTTAAGTGTCTCTGGAGCTCCGATGGTTTTAGCGCCTCATCTGACAGGATTTCACTGCATTCAACACTGTTTTGCATGGACTCCTGCCTGCAGAACTGCTTTCTTCATCGTGCCCCTTTAAGTTTTCCAGCTGCCAACCAACATCTGCTGGTTATCAATCAATCAATGAAGAAACAGATGCTGAACAGAAACCTTCAGATCACATTCACGTTTACTTTTCGTGGCGTCCATGTCGGCTTTTTGTTTGTTTTCTGAATTCGGTTTTTCTGCAACATGCTGTGGTTTTATGTTCAGTTTTGTGTTGTCGGAGTGTCCTTGAATGCAACACAGAGACTTTTGATGCTTCTTGAAGTCTCTGTAAAAACTGTGAAACGTAGATTATTGGTAGTTTATGTTTCACTGACGGTTTAAAAAGACTTTTCCTGTAAAAAGTGAAATCTGCTTCACATAAAAACAGACACTAACACACCGCACACAGAGCAGCTCTTCATCAGCCTCATGCATCCAGCTGCAGCTTGTTGTTTTAGCGTCCTGTGGCGAGGGCGAGTTTTTCACGAGCCGTATAATAGTTTGACACAGTGATGCAGTCAGAGAGCTGAAGCTGCTTTGTGCCGAGTCGCGTTTTGGCCGGAGGCTGTAAAACCTGTCAAAACTCACATTTCCTCCTCACAGAGACACCGAGCTTAAAGAGAGCGTGATGAAGAGACGCGATGCATGCAGATATGCACACACACACACACACACACACACACACACACACACACAGTGACTCCAAACAAAAGGCTGACTCTGAGGAGAGCTTTGACACGATGTCTGTCTGCTCTGTGGTTAACACTCGTCACACAACTCAGTTTCCACTGATGTGTAACAGAGGTGACACCATTAAAACACACGAGCTGGTTTTGATCTACGAGGTTCATGCAAACACACACACACACACACACACAAATGCATTTTTAGCAACGCTAGCGGTGTAGCTCTGTCCAACACATCAGGCCTCAAAACCGACCAAAATGTGTTTAGTACAGAAAGTTGGCATCACACGTCAGATTCTCGAGGCTAAACCTGGACTATTTTTACATATTTTGGAGCTTAAATGACAAACAGGTACCAAAGGTTTTTAAACTGGTCCAGTAGATCGCCTGTGGCTGCAACGTAATGCTTGTTTTACCAACAGAAATCACAAAACACCTCATAATTTATGACAAATTACAGTTAATGAGATCCTGGATTCTTAGTCAAATTACACAACAAGAACCAGGATTCGATCAATGAGCAGAATCAGAATCAATAACATCTAAAAGCTGATCAGCTGATCATCCAGCTATCCCATGTTTCTGGTCAGAACGTCTCAGCAGTGTCACTTTAAAGAGGAGCTAAAGATTAAAAAGCTTGCTGTGGATATTCTTCTGACGTGGCCTGAGTGAGACGTGAGGTTCAGAAGCGGCGCTGCAGCTCGGCGCCGTCAGAGACCGTTTTGGGGTCAGCGGCGGCTTCAGAGAGAATAGCAGAGACGCTGCCTTGTTGACGGTGCTCAGACGGCTTTGTTGTGACCCTGCAGGCTTCTTCGTTGGTATGCAGCTCTCATCTCAAACTCTGCTGCTCGCTCTTTCAAGTGCCTCTGTTCTTTTCTTATCTGTCCCTCTCTGACCTTCTCTTCTCCCTTTCGCCTCCTCGCCGCGCAGCAGACGTGGTTGAATACAGATCAAGAAAGCGTGGCGGCGTTTGGACGGTTTCCACCGATAACAGTTTCCATTCAGCCGTACGGAGCAGAGGAGGAAAACTGACAAAAGCACATGTGCTCGAGTCCAGTTGTAAGTTTTGTGTTCACTTTACTGGAGTGGTTTCGCTTCGTTAGATCTGATTCATCTGACAGCTGCAGAAAAACAAACAATGAGCGAATGAAACACGACGCACTGCTGAAGTTAAAGTTATCAATAAACAAGATTTCAACCACCTGCGACATTCAGGTCTCTGTCACACCTGTAGTCCACTTAGTTCTGACTTATTACAAACAAGCAGGAAGTTTTAACTATTTATTTATTATACATATATATATATATATATGTATATATATATATAACTCATTATTATGAAATGTTTTCATAACGTCAAACAAAATCAGTTTTCATAATAACAGAATTTTATTTCATTTTTATTTTATTGCAGAAAATTTCTTTTCAAAATATCCTTTTTTTATTTCATGAAAAGCGACATGAAATTTAAACAGACTTTTGAAATAAAATCTTCTATTATGAGATAAATAAATTAACCCCTATGAAAAATACAAATGATGAAATAACAACGAGTTAATACTTTTTATGTATTTGACACATTTTATTCATGTTTCACAATTACTTATTTATCGATTTCATATTGAACCCTTTGGGACTCCGTAGGTCTGTCCCTGCTGCTGAAAGCTCAGTCGCTAAATTTAAAATAACATTTTTCACTTTAGCAGAAGTTCATCTGGCTTTCTGTCGTTGCTTGGCAACAGCAGCAGTTTGACGAGCAGTAGGAGTCAGGAGACGACAGGTTGCACATTTTTTCGGCGCTCAGCTGTTGTTACAGCGAGCGAGCGGAGAGCTGAGTGTTTGACAGCAGCTGAAGGTGCAGAGGAGTGAACCTGAACCTGTCCAGGTCCAGAACGCCCCCTCTCACCATTTAGATCACAATAAGATGTAGAACAGCTTCAAACCACCTACATCCTGCGCATGTCTTCCTTTGTCTTTGGACATTTAAGCAATATTCATTTCATCTTTTCACCGCGCTGTTGTGTTCCTCGTGTTTTTGTGGTGTTTACTCTCTGCCTGCGTTTCACAGATGGCCTCAGTCTCTCGCTGAACGACAGCTCGTCAAGATGAGTGGCGGCCGTGACGACTCTGCTGTGAATCTGTCGAACGCCAGCCTTCAGTCTTCTGCTTCGAAGCTGAATGGAGAATGTGTCCGATGCGGTTCAAACGGTGTCGTCAGCCTGTGGTCCTGAGCTCGGGGAGCTAAAAATAAATAAGAGAAACTGAAGCACTGAAGGTGTGAAATCACTAAATAACTTGGCTGAACAGCAAATCACAGCTCTTACTGTCATGCTGCCAGTTAAACATGTTACATTTGTCAGACAGCTGGTAAAACCAGAGGTGATGGTTAGTCGGCCTGAAGACGGCTAATCAATGGCTTCGGGTTGTGAATCTGTAGCAACCTCGCGATTCGATCCGATTCAGAGGGCTACGACGCGATTATAAAACGAATCGATGCATCTCAGTGTCTGAAATTAACTTCCTGACTCACCTGTTTCCTTCTGTTAACTGCTCTGTATTAGTTATCAGTTTATTTTTGAGTATAATTCAATTTAATTCACTTAGCAGGTTAATCTGAAATTCATTTCTAGGCAGGTAACGTTTATATTCCAACATGTTTTCCAGGATCCAGTGTTCATAATTTAGTATTTTATACAGTGTTAATGTTTGCAGATGTGTTGTACGGCTTCTGCCACCAGGTTGTGCCTCTGAGTAAGGTGAGAGTAGTAGAAGAAGAAGCTCTTCCTCCGTTGTTTTACGTTGCAGTAGTTCGCACAAAGCTAGCAGAGAAAATGTCACATGACTATTTTGGTCCAAACTTTTTTTGTAGATTTTTTGAGATTTACTCGCCAAACGGAAATCCGTTCGGATTGTATCCGTCTTCGGTTGCTCACCAGCCCAGTAGCCTAGCTCATCCTGCGTACAGCCCGGTCTCACAAAACTGTTACAGGCCATCATAATGTCAAGAATTGAGTTTTAAATGTGCGATTATCAAGTTTTCTGCATCATAATCGTTGCATGCATCTAAGAGCTGATGTTTTTCCCGCCTCTACGATGGCTGACTTCCGGCTGACCGTCAGCTTGGTGTGTCGAGGCCCTGACAGATGTATCTTAACATGATGATGATGCAGTCAGATACAGTACCTGCTGAATCCACCTGAGGCTAAAAACCTCTGACTGACAACAGAGCTGATTAACTTCCCTTCTGGCCGAGCTGCAGCGACGTGAACCGAAGGTCAAACGGTCGTTTTCTGCTCCGCTCTGCGCTCAAACGGCTGCTGACAGAACAGAGCGCCTTCACATCAGCTGCCACTTTAATTATCGCACGTCACGTCAGACTGATGGAGCCTCCGAATTACAGAGTGAAGTGCAGATATTACACCAGAGGACAGTGATCGATGCCACTCTAATTAAATATATAAACTGTAGCCGTGATGAATTTGTCTGCACACGGTATAAATTGTCTGGCGTTCAGTGTGTGAGTTACTGCTTCCTTTCCCTAATTGTTCCCCTTTATTCTGCAGTGTCACTCTGGCTGTGTATTATATATAACATGAACACCTGCGCAGTGTGATGCATTTCAATACAACACACAAAATGTTGAATTCATCTCTGTGATCATCTTAAGACCGGATGACTTTAAGGAACAAACTAGTGGTTTTTCATGTGTTAATCTATTTACAATAAATCACATATACTTCATATCACAGACGTTTAAACGGGCCACAAACCATTTGGTGCCCGGCTGAGAGGAAACGATGGGGTTTGGCCAGAAAAAGCTGGCAAACAACAGTTTTTGATTCTTACACGTTTTGTTCAGCAAGATAATCTCCACAGATGAACCACTTTGATGATGTTTGAAGCGTAAATGCAGTCTGCAGAAGTAAAAAGCTAACGTTAGCCTATAAACCAGCTACACCGCGGTCACATGACTTCAGCTTCACACCTGTAATCTGGTTT
>LKNJ01003340.1:0-46070 GCA_002120245.1 Maccullochella peelii
CACACACACACACACACATATACACACACGTATCCCTGTGTGTATTTGTTGGGCACAGCCTTACATGTGCTCTGTAAGGCTGTGCATGTGTTGACCCCCATCTCAGTAAAGTGCAGAGTCAGTGTCCTAGAATCACAGGCCATGAACAGGACAGGATGGAGCAGGACAGGCCAGGGTGGGCCAGTGCTGACTCTGGTTTTACTGACTAATGGCTTACAGAGAGCACAAACACACTGGGGCCCTCTGACTGCAGTGGCATTAACTAGAAGGGAACAAGAGATAAAAAATATGCAGGTTTATCTGGAGGAGGAAGAGAAGTATTAAGTTACCTTCACAGAAACAGAATGTATGATTTAGGCCCCAGTACAAATCAGTGCACATGCAATGCGATGATATCTGAAACCAGGCTGTTACAAAATAGAAATAATGGAAAAACTGGAAAAAAAATTGGCAAGCTAGTAGAGTAGGGTTTACCAAATCCAAGAGCAAACTGTAGGTGTGGTGTGTGGATCTCATGACTGATTTCTGTTTACTCTCTTCATAAATAACTGATTATACTGAAAGTAAATCCTATCTGAGGCTGGTAGTTAAAGGCTAATCTGCAGGTTGAATGACTATGGTTAAAGAGTGAAACTACCATCATGCTGAACAAGACCATGTGCGCTCCTCTGACATGGTATTTTCTCCTCCACCTATAAATCAGTCAATTAACAATCTGATCCTTGATATCTCCTACCTACTTTTATGAATAAAAACACATTCAACCAACCAACAGCTGGCCAACCCAAAATACTTTTGGCCTCCTGAGAAGAAAGTGGAAAACTGGCCCAGTCCGAGCCAAAAACAGCCCAGTTCCAAATGTTTGTCTGGATCTGGTTCTTTTATGAACTGTATGCCTGCTCTTGGCTATATGCCATCACAATTGGTTAATTGTGTATATTAGCCCTACACATACACAGAGCTGTTCAAACAGGTTGTGCACCTGCTATTGTCATACACACATATTCTGTCATGTATGATCATGTGAGCTCTCCCTGAGCCAAGGCATGATCCATCAAGCCTGAATATGCTTCTGAAGCAAATATGAAGACTGAATTCAAAGAGAATCACAAGTCCCATGATATTGACTGTGTCCACCAGTTTGACAAATGATGCTACAGTGGACAATAGCCTTTGTGTATACACAATCTTATCTGGCTTCCCCTCAAGTCTGTAATAAACTCCAGAGGAGTGAATTGTGGCCTGTGAAGTCCAACACCCCCCACACTTTTAAAGTGTTATGTGAACTGCAAGACTTCACTTTTCAGTTAGATAAGGCAAAGATAAGGTAACACTCTACATAATTGAAGGAAGGGGTCTCAATGGATAATGGGAAATAGGCCTAACTGGGGAAATGTCAACTTGAGTGTTTGTACTAAAGCAGCATGTGGCTACACAACCCACTTGATAATCTGAAGCTAATGCCAGATTAAGATCATGACTGTCCACAAGTTAGTCATTTGTGTATTATTTGCCCATCTGTTTGGCTGGCTATTCCTGTGCAGGGTGAGACCATACTGGCTACTGGGTAGAGAGGGGATATACCCACATCCTCTACAGGAAGTGACACCATCAACATTCGGATGTTAGTCATCTGATGTCATCACAAATCCACATACAATAGATTGCATTTCTTTCACCACGTATCGTCACACTGCCTCTGATTCATAGCACCTTACACTCTGACTTTGTCTGAGAGAAGCTCATCAATGAAACGCTGGCAGTCTTTCCACTGTCCTTCCTAGCTCTCTCTGATTAAAAGCACACCAACTAGGTTTTCTCACTATACTATTTGTTTGTTTCCTGTTCTCTTCTGCTTATATTTTGCTGTTGCTGCTTTTGTCAGGTGTTTGCCCCACCTGAGCAATACTTCTGGGTCATTTGTGTTTTTGCCATGAGGAGGTTTTTACATCAGGCTGAATTACAGACCTAAGTATCACTCAAAGTAATTTAGAAAACTCTGGTAAGTGCTCTGGAAGTTTCCTCAGAATTTCTGGATCATCAGTCATGTGGATCACACTCCAAAGAGCTGAATGTCTTGACACCTTAACTATAACCTTAGTGAAACGCCTGCTGACTCAGTGTAACAATACTACAAGAAGATTGACTGCTCTTTAACCCTTTGTGATAAGATTTCATCAGGCCTACTCACAGGTAGTGAGTAAGGGAGCTGGCTTGTCAGCTTCTACTGATGAAGTAACACTTATATGACCAGGGGGTACAAAACTTATGGCACCAACATCCAAGGCAAAGACAATGTCAGCGTGTTGCCTAGCAACATCACTTGCAACTATTTCTATGCTCAAGGGGCCACACTGTGACATTGGGACAAAACAATCTGTCACCAGTGACTCTGCCAGGTGCTTTTAGGAAGTAGTGACTATAGAAGGGCAAGGTACAGTGTTAATTGGCAGGGTTTAGTCCAAAGTGAAAGAACTTCTGTTTTCAATGGGGTGTTGGAAAAGTGCTGGAAAGCACCTTCCTGTCCTCTGCTTTGCCATACACAGAGTGGCTCTTCAAACTAGCTATTGACACTAAACAACGGCATTCTCACAGGATGGTCAAAGAGGGAAAACTCTCACACACACACTTGGCTCAGAGACTGCTGGGAACATTGTGCAACAGCATACTAGTGTGAGTTTACCTTGAAAAAGTGTGGTACGTGTTAGGACTTGTAGGGAGGGATTTAAATCATGGGTGATGTGCCGATACGTTTCTTAAAACACAGCTGTGTTAACTAATGACGTTTCAAGACAAGCATGACATTGATGTGACATGCATTAATTTCATTCACACATTAATGAATACATGTAGGGCTCTAACTATTCAGTCCCTATAATCCTAGCGTATTACATTTTTCACATTGCTCAGTGTAAGCTCTTTAATAAGGACTGGGGATTTGGCACTGGCTTTACCTGTTGAGGAACGCGTTGCCAAAGGCGTTGAGTTTGCGGAAGGGCTTCTTCGGGTCGACAACCAGAGCATTACCCGGTATCACCCCGTCCTGTTCACCGTGCATCACCGCGATGAAAGAGTCAGTGGTCGGCTCGGGGCCAATCCGCATACCGGGGAAGTCCTGCTCCATGAGGTGCCGGATGAAGGTGGTTTTTCCGGTGGAGTACTGACCCACCAAGAGGACCATGGGCTTGTTGTCGAAGTCGGCATCTTCGAGTGCAGGGGAGTGGAAGTCGTGGAATCGATACGTGTCCTCCAGCGGGAACAGTTTGTTGCGGTAAAGCCGCCGCAGCCCCTCCGACACGTTCTGAAACAGCTCGGGATCCTTCTTCAAGTTTTTTCTGAACATGATTACTGGTTTTTGCCCTTGCTTGACACAACTGTGTCAGTCTCCCTTTGAAAAATAATGTGGTTTAGTGGTGTGGGTCTCTCACACCGTTAAGAGAGTAGCTGCCTACTGGAATGAAGCAACGGCTGGGCGAGGTTTTCAAGTTTTTGTCCCCACCCTCCTCTTCGCTAGCTAGCCACACACTGCGAGTCAGTCATTCAGGGAGGACTCCCTCTTCAGCTGACGTTGGCTAACGTAAGATAGCCAGCTACACCCCACCATAAATATTTAGCTCTAGGTAGCTAGATATCGTCTACTACCACACGTATGTGCCTGTAAAACCGTTACAACTGCTCTTAACGGTTGGCTAACTCGCTTAGCAACCGGCTGTCAGTTGGTGAACCCCCAAGAAGGCTTGCACACGGATACCGGAAAAGTTAGATATCTTTCACAATAAAAGCCTCAACAATGCCAGCCAGTGCGTTCTCCAACACAGTTTATAGTCGTGTATGTTTATGCTCCCAACTTTAAATTCCACTCAAGATTCAAGGTACATTTATTTGTCATTCTACAACACAGGGCTGCACAATGAAATGAGAGTTGTAGGTCCCTTCACGATACACACACAGAACAAATATTTAAAATTAGAATAGAATAAAAATAAAAACAATATATACAGTTACTTATACATATATTATACAAAGGAAGTGGTATGATAATGTGCAAAACCAGCATAAAAGGTATGGGATACTGATCAGTATTATCTTCATTCACAATATTCCTCACACCAAAATGGCCACAATGATATATTCATTTTCAGCATTGTTTGTATTTTACACAGTAATATTGTGTATTTTTCAGACTGGGTGAGGTGTATTTTTCAGTTTTTTTCTGTTTGGGAGTTTCTTTTTTGAGCCTCAGAAAAGTTTATAGTCTGACTGAAAACTCTTGTTTTGTGGGTATCAACAGAATAATACACACCTCATATTTTAGTAGTAAATAATATTGCATCAATTTTTTAGTCTTAACCCAAACATCCTCTCAAAAAGAGTCTATGATGAAATTGAAAAGATTATTTTACTCCTGTCTTTTATGGTGCCAGTGTGACAGTGCTGTATGTTTCATTTGTTAAGTTTATATCTGATATACTGTGCCTTGACCTATAGCCTATGGACACGCAAATGAAAGCATTCATTCATTCATTCGGTGAAACTTCTAGTAAGTTCTACCATTTACAAAAAATGTTGCTTTCATATTCATATGTGGTTTTGGTTTTAATTTCAAATTACTATATCTAATTGCACACAGATCGCAAATATACTTAAATTCATTTTCAGTTTTGTTTTCACCTTACAGTAAAATCTATTCATAGTGTATATATTTTTTGATTTCAGATAGCTACTGTATATGGAATTGCACACACATAAAGCTCTCTCTGTCTGTCTGTCTGTCTGTCTGTCTCTCTTGCTCACACACACACAATAATGATAATACAAATGATTATTTGTGTTTTCTCTGTACAGACAGCATAAAGAAACAGAAAGACAATTATACAGAATTTAAGGAATCAGCTTAATTTTATTGAAAAGAGCAACCTGAATGGAAAAACAACAAATAGAATGCATTACTGTACACAACCCATTAACTTTTGAAAGTTGGATGTGTGAACTGTGAGCTACAGAGAGTCCCAGCAGCCTTTCGATGACAAGAGGTGTCCCTCCACAGATAACAGCATCTCCACTGGAAGCCAGAGTATTTCCATATGGAGATGCTGTTACAGCTGGTGAGACCCACAGAAACAGCACAGCTGACAGCACATGCAGTCCATGAGAATGTGGAGGTGGTATTCATTTCACCACAATAAGTGAGACAAATAGATGGAGGTTACTTAAAGTCTTTGGAAATATTTATACGGTGTGAAAACAACACCTTTTTCCTTATGTAATTATGCTCATTTGACAATTAAAATGCACATTAAACATGCTGCTCTGGCCTTTGACTAGTGTGTTATATGTAGTGTGAATTGTTCAGGTCCCCAGGAGAGGCCAGAATCATAGAATTATTGTTACAATACTCGTAAACTGCCAGATCCCAGCAATGGTTCAAAGATAAGAATTTCATAATGCTACGTGTTTGAACTACATGGCACCAGTGTGATGAAAGTGTCACACATATGAAGTAATGCTGCCCTCTTTTGGTCAGGCCTCGCTGACTACATGAAATCAAATCATTTTCTGGGCCCTTATATGATAATACCACCCACACCCAATAAAGAGATAGTAAAATATCATCCACCATAACCCCATGTCTCCTGATCTTGGTTTTTACTGCTTCTAAGAAAGGTACCCTTATGACACACACCAATCAGGGTCATTCACTCAAAGTGTGCATCAGGAGGGAGGGAGGGCCATCCCAGCAAATGAATTTTAGCCTATAGTTCATTCAAATTAATCTTTTACATAAAGGCATTTATATGGCTTTGAACACAAGTAGTAAACACAAGCGTGCATCAGTTCATTGTGTACACCTCCTCTCCTTAGTTTCCCAGAATCTCTCTTAACTTATCCCAACTGAGCTTTAACCCTTAACCCTCTCTTTCTGTAAAAAAAAAAAAAAACAGAGCCATAAAGCAATTTAAGGGTAGTCTAAAGAGACCTTCACCCCTATTATCTCCTTCGACTTTGACCACCCAGCTATATTTTTCACCAGATAATTCCACTGTGAAAGTGTTATCAGTGAATCTGTGAATCTCAGCACTCAAATTAGAATAAAAGTGTTTTTGATGAAAGCACCTTTATATCTGGACAGAGAGTCTGATCTGGTCAGTACTGTGACAGGAAATCGAGTTTGAGAAGAAGTATCATTATTTTAATGAGACTTTTGTGACGCAGGGCTGACTCGATACTAGTAGATATCTTCACTCCTACCCTGTTGACAGGAGTTAGGTTGACTTCCTCCTCAAAATCTACCTTTAACATCCTGAACAGATTATATTTCATGCAGTCAATCTTAACATTCCCTTTGAAAACAGTTGTTATGGTTCATGGACAGATATAACAGGTGCGAGGATTTTGAGGACAAAGACCAACTCTGTTAGTGAAATCAAGTTGATTTTAAAAGTTGATTTTAGCCCCATTAACAGCTGTGCAAATTAATTTCTTGGTAAACACAATCATCAACAACCTAGTTTACAGAATGAAAGCAAATTTTGTTGCCTGGCAACCAATAATTCCATCAGGATCTTCATTCAGTTTTCACTCATTTCATAAATTTCCTCAGTAGCCATTTTGGGTGTCTCTTTACAGCCATTCAGTTCACTTCAAATGAGACAGCAAAATTGATGATCTGTGATTGACTTTTTACTGATCAAAGAAAATGAATGCACTTCAGGTGACTAGTTGCTCAAGCTGCTTGCAGAGTGGGTGCACAGTTAATATGTAATCAATACAAAATACAAACCATATTACATGATAATACTGGTGTAAATGCAAACTAGAACTGTCCTATATATGTCCCATAGTCTACAAATTAAATTTAAAGTGACTGATATGAAATAAAACTGTTTCTTTGATTATTCATTTTCAGTTCATTAGCCACATTGAAATGTATATAAAGAGTTCATACTCACCAAGTAAATGCTGCAAATGAGGCTCATTTCAGTCATTAATTCTGTGAGAAAAGTCAGAGAAGTGGAGAACAGAGTAAAAAGACCAAATGAAAGTGTGAGGAAAAGCAAGCCAAACAAATAAATGGTAAACAGGAGAGAAAAACAGTTAGCGGGTGAGCTTTTAAAAGAGGAGAGAAGTCAGAAGGAAGTGAGCAGGCTGAGACAGAAGTCTGTCCCTGAGTAATGGTGGACTCGTGAATGAGGGCTGCTTAAGACTGCATGGGGGAGAGAAAAAATTAATCATTACACTTACTGTAAATATGTAACCTGCCCATAAAAGTCAGCAAATTGCATTGTGTTTGAACACCCACAGACACATGAGGATGGGATCAAATCATACAAGATGGAGAGCCAATAAGCCAATAAGAAACACCATCTGGGCTCGAAGCACTTCGAATCAGCCTTCTCACACTTAGGCCTCTTCATTCAGTGTGTCATTGCTTCCTGCCTCTGCTTTCACATTTACCAAAAACTACACAGAGATATACCTCATGTGGAGCAGACGTAATTATAATTCATTGATTGAACTGAATGGAATTTAAAAAAATGTTTCATTTGCACATAATTTAGACCAAAGGTGCCTCAAAATCTGATATAACTATCAAAACTTTTATGTCATAGCAGTAGTTGCATTTGAGCCAACAGCTAAATTTTAACCTTCTGGATACATTTGTCATAATTGTTGTATAACGCATGTAGAGACAGACACAACTTCACATTTAGTCATACGCTTGTCTTTGCAGAAGATGCCACAGAAAAATAAGAATTCCTGCAACGCTTGCTGACTTTGAATGTTTTCAGCAAAGTAAATCACATAAACTGGTGTAAGAACAAATTAGTTTTCACTAAGAATATCTGAATATTGTCAGGTTTCATTAATTAAATACATTACATATATGTACATACATACTGCAGTCAGAACTTGACAATATTTTGATACCTCTGTTGATGTGTTATAGGCTATCATGGGAACCCTGTAAACCCCATAGTTTTAGGATGTTATGAGAGGCTAATTCTGGTCTTTGTAGAAGAGAGATGAGCCTATGAGAGCTTGGTGGAAGTTGGAGGTATATGAAATGTGAAGCTGATGGCACAGGTTCAGCGTGCACCCTGTAGTTGTTCAAAGGGTGTTTAAATAGATTGCTGAAATAATTTCCTGCCAGCTTTTGTTAAACCCCCAAGAAGAAGATTTTTGAAATAGCCCCAGAGCAAGAAAAGAAATCGCTATTCTCGTGCTGTTCTCTTTGACCTATGTGGGTTCCCGTACTGCTGAAGCGGTCTTGACTGACGTGTGAGTAGCTAACTAACGTTGTTTTCATGAGTATATTAGCTGATATTACCTTTATGATTAATAAAATAACACTTCTGTGTGCCTCTACATGTAACATACAAACAAACATTAATAGCTAAAGCGACGGAGAGCTTATGAGAGCTTCGGATCGCTTTGAATCGTGCTAGCCAGCGATGCTCCCCAGCTAGTTTGGAAGCTAATTTGAACGTTAGCTACATTAATGCTAATTTTAGCACTCAGCACAACGATACTCGTGATATTATATAGCTACAACTAGCGGGCAGGGGTAGTAAACAAGTATTTTATCAGGCTGCCAGTCAATTAAAATGTGATATTCGTTCACACAGTGTTATTCTGACTACAATGGTAATGTAGGACTGAGCTAAAGTGTGAGCTGTTGTATTGTCTTCAGATAGGAATTCAAGTTTGCTAAAGCTGGGTCCATTATTGCGACTTGTCTTCTATTAACAATATGTCAAAATGAAAGTTGATGAATCGCTTGTTAATGTATACAATCTGTTTCAGGTCAAAATGGCAGAGCTAACAACACTAGAGAGCCTGCTGGAGATGGGCTTTGAAAGAAACAGAGCGTGAGTGACTCCAAATCCAAATCTTGGATCCTGGTTAATGTAGTTCCTAGATTTGAGAGTGTTTTTAAAGAAGTGAAAGTGAAACATTAGAGTGAACCTTTCTGTCCTTTACCTCGTGTTTCCAGGGAAAAGGCGGTGGCCAACACAGGGAACCAGGGAATAGAACAAGCCATGGACTGGTGAGTCTGACACAGAAATGAACATACCAGTGTTGAACATCCTGAATGGACATTGTCCTCCATCATCACTGAAAGCCACAACTACAGTCAAGCTTGCCACTCTCTGTGCCAGTCTCCAGCATATTGTGGATTCTTGTAATCAACAAAGTAGGGTTGCAGCCCTCATCTTTCCCATGTGATGTGCTTTCCTCAGGTTAGTGGAACATGAGAACGACCCAGACATTGATGAGCCCTACGTGCCGCCTGTGGGGAACGTACTGGGAGGAGAAGTGGACAGCCAGCCCACCACAGAACAGCCGACGCTAGCAGACACCGCTGAAGGTCAGGGTGTGTTGTGCTTTTTGGGGGCAGGAAGGGACCTGACAGTGTGATGGAAGCACACCAAATACCAGTGACAAGTGACA
The DNA here is from genome assembly GCA_002120245.1 of Maccullochella peelii. Classification (NCBI taxonomy): domain Eukaryota; kingdom Metazoa; phylum Chordata; class Actinopteri; order Centrarchiformes; family Percichthyidae; genus Maccullochella; species Maccullochella peelii. The sequence goes on from LKNJ01003340.1 coordinate 9,454, forward strand.
AAGTATTTTATCCATAAGACCCACTCTTAGTCACATGTGCAATAGCATGTATTTTCCATCTATAAACAAGATATAAAATCTAAACTGGCTTTAGTAAATTAAGTGACAGTCACTGTTAATTTACACTGAACATGATATGATATCAGTTGGTTAGTTTCTCTTTCTTTCTCTTTCCCTCAGTATATTGTCTGGGTTTTTTGTTTTTTTTCCAGTTTTTGCTTTCTCTTCTCATTGTCATTAGCTACACCAAGGAGGTTCAAGTGGTCGGTTCACTTTGTTTCTCTGTTAGTGTTTTGTGCTGGAGGTTTTCTGTGTCTACACTGAGCGTTTAAGGTTTGTGGTGTTAGGTGTGTAGGCTAGGTGAGCTTGCTATGTCAGCATGCAACTTTTGCTTTGATTTGTGGTTGACATTTCAATACCACACAATGCATATCTCTTTCTCTGTTTCTTTTTCTGTCACTTTCTCATGTGCGTTTGTTTTGGCTTCAGGGACAGCAGGAGGAGACGGCAGCTACAATGATGACGAGGAGAGTGCAAAGAGGCCAATGACAGAGGAGGAGAAACTTGAGCAAGTTAGAAGGTCAGAGTGCACACACCATAGACACCATCCCTCCTGCACTGTATGTCCAACTCACAGCTTCTTCTCCTTACATAACAAGGTTGCTTTACTACACTTGGATATCCTTGAAAATATAATCTGTGACCATTAGTTTGGTGCTCGTAGCCAAACGTAATTTGGAAAGCTGATGCCTGTGTTGGTGTTTGTTTTCCAGGCTAGAGGAGCTGATGCGGGTGAAGCAGGCGGAGAGAAGAGAGCGAGAGCGGGAAGAAGAGTTGGAGAGGGAGAAGCAACGGAGGAGACAGGGCCAAGAGCTGCAGCAGATTCGCCAAAAGCTACAGGACGATGATATGAAAAAACTTGCTGAGCAGCGCAGGAGAGAGAAGATGGAGGACAAACTAGCGAGGTAAGGTATTCATTTATAACACACTTATTCAGATAATGATGTTTAAGTATTTCCACTGGGACTAACAGTACTTGTCTTGTTTGACCAGGGAGAAAATAATAACACACCTAAACATTCAAAGACGTTTCCAGTCTTCATATTTTCCTTAAAAACATTTACTTGACTTCCCTGTGAAATGTATTCCAAGGAGGCCAAAGGGAAAGTTTTAGAAAATGAAGGCAAAATGCGAGCCTGATAATCAGACTGAAATGCAGTTATATCTCTACTTCATTATTCTGTATGAATCGCTCAGAAAACATGGTCTGAAACCAGGGTAGCAGATGACGGTCTAAAAATGGAAATTAATGATGGCTGAAATCCATTCAATAAAATAATGAAATGCAGCTACTTGATTGAATGTCATTCTGTTTTTCCATGAAATAAACAGTGGGTGGAAATAATAGAGAAAGTTCAAAATAAGAAACTCATATGCTAAGACCAGAAATGAGTCACAAATTCATATTCATGTGCAACTGAACAGATGTGATATGTTTTTAAGTAGAAGTCAGCATCAAAGTGTGGTGATCCGACACTCTTTGATCTGTATCTCATTGTGTTGCTTGTCTTTATTCCTGTCAGGCAAAGGGTTAAAGAAAAGATTGCACGAGACAGAGAGGAGAGAGCACAAAAGGTAACCCAATCATTGGTCTAGTTACTTGTCCAATTTCAGCTTTCCTTTTTTTCCCCCTTTCTATTACCACTTCTGTTGGAACCAGTAACAACTTAGATGATTTTTTTTCTCACCTGTTTAGTTTGGAGGCGGTGGACCACCGAGCACGGCCGCATCGTCCCAACCTGCCCAGCCCAGCCCCTCGTCACCCACCAGTCACGGCCCTCCACCCACTAAGAAGGAGTATGATGAGTCCAGGATACAGGTACAGGTTTCAGTTACACTCATACACCCACATGCTGACGCACAGAGCACACGTGGGAGATTAACTTTTGGCATCATTTGTTTTCTGTCACAACCCTTTCAAAACATAACAGATATTAAAGACCCATCACTAGTTTAGACTTGTTTTCCAGTGTGAGACATTAAGTTTAAATTAATCTATTTTAATGGTACACTTATTTGACATGAAATGGTCAAATGTAAAGATGGCAAAAAAAAAAACCCTCTCTCCTCCACCTTCACTTGCTGCTCCTCCGCTTCTTTACTGTAAAGGTACGTCTGCTGGACGGCTCGACCATCACGGCAGTCTTCAAGGCCCAGGAGCCGCTGGCGGCAGTGCGCGTATACGTGCAGATGAACAGCAACACACCTGAGGGTCAGGACGTCACGCTGCTGTCACCCTACCCCCGTCACGAATACACCGAACTGGACATGGAGAAGCCCCTCAAAGAACTGGGTGAGCACTGGGCTGGGAACTATGTTTGAATACAGAGCACATTAATGTAATATACATACTTATTCTCATTGTGTGTGTTTTGCCTTCTGTATGGACCGAAAACCCATCATTCAGCAGCTCTATCTGACCTTTTTTCACGACTTTCCATTTTGTCTTTTTAGGTTTGGTGCCTTCAGCTGTGCTGGTTGTTACCAAAAAGTGAGATCAGTATGGATCTGCTCTGTGAGCCTACCTCACCACTTCCACAACATCAATACGAGAGACACCAGAAACAGATTGATCCAGAAAGAGAGCCACCTTTTTAGTATCACTCAATAAGCCAGCTAACTGAACTAAAGCAGGGAGATGCAGCTTGAGGCTGTGTTCAGATTGTGTTTAGCTACTTTTAAGAAGTTTTGGAGAAGTAACAATGAAAAAAACAGTTTGGTTAACTCACTGAATGATGCCTTATGTCATTCTTGGCTTGATTGATTACACTTGACATAGATTGGGTTGTGTGCTGTGACTTTTACAAAGTGAAGATAGCTGGCTTCTGGTGGGATACTGCTTCGTCGTTTCAACAGCACATTTATAACAACGATACAGAACAAAATCGTTTAATTTTAACCTGATCCTTGCATAGCAAAGTACCACACAAGACCTACTCGATTGGTTCTGAAAGGGCCTTAAATTTAATCCACACGATCTTCCTGATTTTGTGACATTCTACTTTGCCAGTTTTTTTTTTTTATAAGTTTAAATATATTGACAGTTATGTCTGCATAATCACCAAGAATCTACTTAAAATAAAGCCGACTCGGAGAATTGTGGTGGTGGACTGGATTTTCTGAAAATCACACATGTAACCTTCCTTAAAATAAGTCTGGTGATATTCATTCATTCATTTTTCTTTTTGTCAAAAAATGCCATGAAAAGACCAAAACCAACAATGAATTGATTCTATTTGTGTAGCTAAAGCCTGCTATATGTTATCCCTGTGTACCACAGAGCTCCATTGTTGTCCAAAAACTACAAAGCCCAGCTGTTTTAGGAGATTTAGCCTCTAAAAAAAAAAACCCCAAAAATATATATTTGTGAGCCATTTTTACAGGTTTACATCTTCAGTAGGAACACATGGTTTTGGGGTTAAGCACCACAGTAGGGAAATTGGAAACTACTGGGAGACAGATTGTTGTAGTCTTTTCATGTTATTTGTTGACAAGAACACTAGAATATTTGCAGCCTTATCCTTTAACAAATGGAACAAGCGCACATATAACAAGGATGTGGTATCTTGCAGCATGGCAGCTCTAGTAGTGGTGCTGGGTTCAAACCCCATTAGGGCTGCACTGCTCTCATTATTAGGAGGATTGATTTCAAAAGGGGGATTAATAAAGACCGACGTAACATATTAAACTGAATTCTCATCATAATGGACTCGTCCCAGTAGGGTTTCAGGGAGGCTATAGTCTTCACCTTAAAGTGTAACTCCACCCTCAGATTCTACTAGACCCATCTCTCAGCAAATTAAAAAAATGCAGCAGTGAGGGAACAACGACTGTAAGAGGTGTGGCCTCGTGGCTACGTAGTGCGTGGGTCAGGAGAAATGGGGGAGACTGACTTACACTGATTAGTCTTTCTTTTTATATACATTTCATGACGTAGACAGATCCCAACCCGTTGACTCTGTCAGCACTGGTTTCACAGTTTCAGGGCTTATTTGAAACAGTAGATGGCGTGTTGAGCCATTTAACGCATAAAAAGCAGATTTTTATACATTTGGAAAGAAATGTCAATATTAACACCAGCACTGATTCGTTTCATCACAGTACAGTCATATCATTTAGTTTACAGCTCAAAACACGTTTAAGTGTGCAGTGCCTCTTTAATATTCAGATTATCAAACTAATGGGCAAAAAATAACAGGAAGGAGTGGACTCAACTCATTTCTTTTAAACTAAATCTCTTGCTGTCCTTTAGTGCCATCAGACCGGAGCAAACGTCCATTACACTCACCGATAAGTAGGGTGAGCACTTCCAAATGTACATCACCAGAGCCTGAAACGTTTGTGTGTGTAAGTGGACTGTTGCCAATGATCCCGTAAGAAGAAATTTTGAGTGCTTGCCCTACTTATATGCGAGTTTAATGGACTTTTGCTTTCGGCTGGTAGCTCCCTAAAGGACTTCAAGAGGATTTAATATGCAAAGGGAACAAGTAGAGCCGGTTCCGTCCTTTGTTTTGCCCATTAGTTTGTTAATCGGACAATTACAGCCTCTGAAACCTGCTGGCGATATGACTAACACTAGTTCATCCTGTGCAAATGAGATTCTCTTCCTGCTGACATTAGACTCGAGGCAATGCAGTGATGGAGAGATACTTCCAGACCAACTTTTTAGAAAACGCTGCTGGACACGCAGCAGCAGGACACGTAGCTTTTCTGTCCCCTAACAGACCACAAGTTTTAGTTTTACAATTTTTGGGGGCGACAGTCGATATTTTCAGCCTCATTATGAAAAGGACAAGCAAACAGACATGCGACACAAAACAGTTCTGTTGTGACACACTATAAAACACCTTTATATACATTAGAAAAAACAACAAATAGCCTACTCTGGAATGGTACAAAATGTCAATCATACATCAGCTGTAAAGTTGGATAAACTGGATGACTTTTAAAACAGGAGCAAATGGGCTGGCTTGCAAACAAATACAAAAATATTCCTGATTAAAATGGAGAGACACTGATGTACTGAGAATGGGCGTCACCCGTTTCCTTTCATCATCTTTCCACCTGTCCCTCAGAATAAACACTGAAATGACATGACGTGTTAAAAAGAGCTCAACTCCAGCCCCTTATTTAGACAAATCCAGGACAGTGAGGTAACTCAGAGGAAGGACGGAGAGGAAAGGATGCTGGGAGATTATTTTAGCAGGTGGACTGGCAAGACTGGGTAGTTCAGATTGTTGTTCAGCTGAGAAGTCACCCTGGATCAAACCGCCTCCTGTGGCCTTTTTTGTGTCACAGTCACTGTCGCCCTCTTTAGCTGGGAGGGTAGTAGCCCTGGTTGTAGTTCCAGGTGTTCTGGTAGCCGTAGCTGCCGTACTGCGGTTGCTGGAAAAGAATCACGACAAACAGGTAAAAAAGGTGTACAGAACATCTTGAATTGTCCACAGTAAACCCACCCTAACCCTACTATAGCATCTGTTTACCTTCAGTTACAGTGAACCTGTTTCAGCCACATAATATACATATTTTATAGACTATGATTAAGCCATATTGGTTCATTTACAGATTTCCAAAATAGTTTTTCACCCAAACAGTCATCTTTTATTTAGAAAATTTTGCCGTCGGTGTTAAAATCTCAAATCCTACCTGGTACCAGCTGCCGTATCCCCCGTAGGCGGCTTGTGAGCTCATGTCGGCGCCCATCACCGGGGGAGGGGGTGTGGTGATGGGGACATGCGGCATGGTAGGTGGGACAGACACAGCAACAGCAGAGCCGTCGTCACTTTTGCTCAGCTTCTCTGAGTCCTCGTCCCTAAAAATCAAATGATTACAAATGTCTGTAAAAATAAATGCACATTTTAATGACACAGCAAAAAAAGCAAACAAAAAACCCCCCATCAATGTTATTTGTCTTAAAACGATTATCTCAGTATGGTGAGATAAATCATCAATAAGGCAGATGGCAATAATATCAATAAGATGACACTTGATTCTAGACAATTCGTGCAACATGTGGATGTGTACTAGAAACTTATTTTACACTGCTGGCAGATTTAACTTAGCTTTTTTTTTTTTTTTTTTTTTACAAAAAATGTGATTCTAGGACTCAATAACAGACAAAAAGTCTTGTTAAGTCTTGATAGATAATGCACGCATGATGCTCCCGGTCTATATTGAAGTTGCATGTGTACATACTTCATTTTTATACATTAAACTCATGAATGGGTTATTGAAAAAATCTGATGAAGGAGCTGAAAAAAAACAAAACATTGTGTGTTGAAAAAGGACTGATTTGATTTGTGGAATGAATCTGGAAAAATTGCTGACCTGATACTAGTCCAACATGAAACAAGTGGATCAAACAAAATACTATTTATGACACTCAAACCTGCTATTTTATGTTAAACGCTGCCAGCTGAAAAATAAATGTTTCTTTTGAACTTGACTAATTTAACTTTGAGTCAGTCGTTTCTTCCCCTCTCACCCGTTCTCTGCTCCTCTCTTTGTTCCACCCAGCTCCTTCAGCAGTTTCTGGTGTTCTTCATAGACAGACAGCACGCTGCAGACGACAGAGACATAAGACAATGAAGAACAACAAGACGATGAATGGTTTGTTAGGTAGCATCAGGGATTATGCGAACAATTAGATTTAAATATACCTCTGGATAGAGTTGCTGTAGTCCTCTGCGAATTGCAGGCCTCTCTGTGAGAAGAGGATCTTGGTGTGCGGGGCGAGGGGGGCTGCCAGGGCTCGCGTCACACACTCCTGCACCGCCTCAGCTGAGGGGTCCCCCGACACCTCCAGCTCCAACAGGTTCATGTGCAGTTTATCATTATCCTGAGGGAGAGACGGAGGCAATTAAAAACTAGAGTTGCAATGTCTTAAGTAATACGTTTTGGCTTTTTACTTCTTATGAATTATTAAGAATATGAGATGCAAACTGAGCGTGGCTGATGGGCAATCTCACCTGAAAGCTTTATGTCTTAAACTGGCACAAAATCAAAATTCCTCAAAAATAAATTAATTCCAGCCACTGGTTAAACATTGTGTCAAACAAAATGGAGCAGGATTTTTACATCAGAACTACACTGACATTCTTTAACTTTTATTTTTTAGGATGAAGGGCTGAGAGGAGATTGATCAAAAGCCTGTGATGTTAGTTAATTATCTCACCGGACTGATCTCCAGCGCCTCCTGTAAAACTCTGCGGGCTCTGCTGGGGTTCCTGCCCAGTTTCAGCAGCAGGCGAGCCAGCTTGATGGAGTAGAAAGCGTGTAACGTGGGCCTCTCTTTGGATTCGGCCACAGCCTCCTGCAGCAAGGCCTCCGATTGGTCCAGCTGGCCTGCTCGTCTCTCTAAAGCCACCCTGCGAAGACGGATGACAGCCAACCCTGGCAGGGTTTTCTCCAGGGCCTCCAGCACTCGCCGAGCCTCGGTTAAGTCACCTGAAGGAGAGGATGAAGGAGTTTCCATGAGTGTGGTGGCTACAAAACATGAAATACAAGCGTCTCTAATAGTTTAATTAAAAGGACCCTGATGTGTTGGATCAATTCTATGGTAAGTTTTGAGACTTTGTGATTGTTTTTGCATCAAACAGTGTTTCTAATTTAAATATACAGAGGAAGATAAATATTAGAAACACCTTTCAATACAATGCATTCTAATGCAACCTAAATGCCACAACCTAAAATAATTACCATCCAGTTAAACAACAAACACTGTCAACATCTATTAAAATTAGACGTATTAGATTGTATTAAATGCACAGGTGTTGACTGTTGAAGGCACCCTGTGGAGATTTTGATCACTAGAAGCATTATGGAGTAATATTTTTACACGTGGGTCCCCATTTTGTTTGTTCTTGTGCACATGGACACACGAGCACGCGGGGGGTGCGATACACAGCCCTGCCAATGGTTTCACACTAATCCGCTAATCTACACGCAGCAGTAATGCGACAAAAAAAACACCAAAAATACCATTCCCACCAAAATTGTGGCTCATATCGCAATTGCAATACCTGTAAAATAATTGCAATATGATTTTTTTTTACATATCTTTCAGCCCTAGCTAATAAACATGGATGTAAGCAATGCAGGTTTAAGAAAATCAGCTTTACAAATGTTTTATGAGGAAGGACTTCAAAGATACACCAAGTGTTGGTGAGTGACAGAATGTAAGCAAAAACTTTGTTTACAAGAAAACTCCACTTAACGTGTATTGGTATTGGGAATTATTAAAGCATTTTTAAAGACCTTTATAATGGCATTAATTCAGTTCACGAACATTTTAACAACCAAAAGTGAAAACCTGTCAAATACAGCTTCTATTCAACTGAAATTGTTATTACAGGCTTACTATAACAATTAAAAGCAGAGAATAAGCAATTAACAGTTGAGGTATATGTCTGTTGTGATGATTTAACCCTGTGTAGTCATATTCAACAAGTCCTGCCCTGTTCTTTTTCCATTTAAAGGTGGACAAACAGAAAGGAAAACTTGATGTGGAATAACTATTAGTCCCTTTCACATCCTTTGGTGAAACTACACTTAATATACCTCCTTTACTTTTCAGTTAACCTGGACTGAATCTATTTCATTGATTGCATCACAAAGTACCTTTAAATGAATAGTCCTGGCTGTATACTTAAGACATTTAACATTTCAAAGAAAAGGAAAAAGAATAAAGCTGTGTTTGTACAGTGTGTCCGTCGTACCGTGCCTCTCCTCGAAGGTGGCCCACTGCATGTGGATGTTGGGTTTGTATGTCAGGTGGATCTCACAGGCTCGTTTGTAAACGGCCCGCGCCTCGTCCACACTCTGCGACTCCAGGTACTGCGTGTACTGAACGATACATACAAGAACATGTTACACAGTGATCATATACTCACACAAACATCTTTTTAATCTAGTCTCTAGGCTCACAAGGATACACGCACACTAGATGTTAATACGCACTAAAATGTAAATGTGCACGTGTGTTATTTCTCTAAATATGGGTCACACACAAACAAACTGCTCTCCTTACCCTGGTCCAGGACTCCTCATACAAAGCACAGGCGATCAGGCAGCGCTCGAAGAGGATGCGAACCCTGTGGTCGTCAAGGGCAACCACAGCATCCTCTGATCCTTCCTGAGGCTGGGCTGTGACCTCTGACCCCTCTGTGGCTGCCTGGTTTGGATCTATTAGGAGACAATGGTGTCAGAATTGCGGACACAAACCTGCAGAATCCCTGAGACTGTACGATGCAGGTGACAGCTGACAGTATCTTCGTTATGTCGTCACCTTGGTCTTTGGTGTCCTTGTTCAGCTGAGCGATCTCCCAGTCCAGGTAGGAGTGCCAGGCCCGCAGCTGGAGGCGATCCAGTGGCTTGACGTGGAAGTAGGGACGTTTGATCTGTAGTCCACAGAAAATAAAATCAGTTTCTGAAGTAGCAAGTGATGAAAGGGTGTATAAATATACATTTTAAAAAGACAACAGAATATTTCCAAGAAAACAAATCAAATTCTAAATCTTTTGCTGTAAAACTGCAAACAATAGTGAAAGCTTATACTGTGGACAAGCTAACTAAAAGATTAAGCATTAATATTATTTTTGGTCTTGAGCACAAAGGCAGACATATTGAGAATTTGGGTTTTGGTTTTCAGAAAGGTCTGGATATTGAACCTCAGTACGTTTTGGAAACCCACTAAAATGGTTCCATAGTATTGAAAATGTCAGCTACCGAAAGCTGGCATTAAATACTGGTTCAAATTTACTTATTGTTTGATCAAAAAGTTTCTGATTTAAATAATAATTTTGCTAATTTTAGACTTTTAAGCTAAGTTCTTGTACAAATGCCAACATTTAACATATGAGTTTGGCTTCTTTTATCAAATGAAAAAATGTCTTATATAAAAACGTGTTACTCCTCAAAGTAAGGTATCAATAAAATAATAAAGTTTTTCTATCTGTACCAAAACTCTGGTATCAAACGTATCAAATATTTCAATAAGACCCAGCCCTAGATTCAGAAGTGTCTGGAAAGTAATTCTGTTGTCAAACCTTGATTTCAGGTTTCCAAACAAATAGAAAGACAGAAAGACAGCGAATGGATGAGAGAGGGAGGAAAAGCACATGATGACAGAAAAAGAGAAAGAGAAAAAAAACTCACAGCGTCTTCAAAGTGCCATCTCTTGCGAACTTCTCCCTCGTTGTCCTGGTACACTTTGTCCCTGCGAACCAGCACTTGTTCCCGAATCTTCTGCATCAATTCCTCCTAAACACAATTTTAAAAGTATAAAAATAATTATCTATTTAACCATCTCTTTAATTTATTTAAGTGTGTGTGTGTGTGTGTGTGTGTGTGTGTGTGTGTGTGTGTGTGTGTGTGTGTGTGTGTGTGTTCAAAACTTCCAAGATTACGCTTAACACTGAAATCCTGTCAGGAATGCGTGTGAGGCAGTCAGACGTTACTCACTGTGTCTGTGCCCTCGGGTGTGGCTGGCTCTTCCTCCCCTGGCGGTCTCTCCTCCTCCTCCTCCTGGGCTTGTTCAGCACGCTCTGCCTTCTGACTCTGGCGGCACAACGTCCTCAGCTCCTCGTACTCGTCCGGGGAAAGCACCTCTTTGGGCTCGTGGCTGTTCAGGTGTTCCTTGAACCTGACGGAGATTAATGGAAGAAGAAAAGAGCGAGAAATGGAGAAAGAGACGAGGTGTTCGAGTAAGAGGAGAATATTCAAAAGTAGGGCAGGGCGATATGACCAAAAATGTTATCACAAAATTTTTTCCATATAAGTCAATAGATAATTATCACGATAAATGTCAAATCATTATTTATTTCAAGTTCAAAGGGTGATTTTTGCACCTGAGTGAAAGAAACCAGGTGGTTAATTGTGGTTTTAAACAATTCTTTATTGTCAGAACATGACAAACACTTGCCAAACTGTAAATTCTTACTTTCTGCGTGTTCAACTGGGTGATATTGTTTTCAAATCATGAAACAGGTTTGTGGTGTTGCCTGTCTTAGCTGGCACGTGTCTTCAACACAGTTTGCTCTTTTATTCCTGCGACTTGACTGGCTCTTTTGATCCTGGTGTCTGATTGGCTCTATTAATCATGTGACATGATTGGCTGCTTTAATCCTGCAACGTGATTGGTTTTTTTGATCCTGGCTTCTGATTGGCTGCTTTAATCCTGCAACGTGATTGGTTTTTTTGATCCTGGCTTCTGATTGGCTGCTTTAATCGCTCAACATGATGACATGATGTGGCAACTAGCGTTAAAGGTGCATTAACGGCCCCCTCTCCTGGTGTATGGGTGGTTTAATTATATTGAACATTTGTTATATTCATAGAGGAAAATTATATCGCAACAATTATCGTTATCATTTTTTCGCCCAGCCCTATTCAGAAGATCACGAGTAGTATGTTGATTTAATGTTTCCCTAAAAAAAGATAAAAAAGCTACACAGCCCTATGTGACTGAAAACATGTTGGATGGTACTGGAACTGACAAAACTGCGTTTTCATCAATATTTTTGTCTTCTAAATGTAGACTGGCATACACACACACTTGGCCCATGTGTGTGGTCTTACTTGTCATAGTGGGTGTTGTAGAGCTGGGTGGGGACTTTGAGGACTCTGTCCAGGACGGCTGTTGCATTCTGCATGTTCCCCTGCTCCTTCTCCCACTCAATATAAAGATCCCAAAGCCGGTCCGAGTGGAAGTCCAGACCTGCTGCCTGAACCGCTTCCTCAAACACACTGAGGGTTGAGGTTAGAAAACAATTAAAACGGCTTCCACAAACAGCAGCTTATTTGCTTTTTCCTGATATTTTTTCTTCAATTGCTGTTTTATATCTGTGCAGGCTGCAAGAGGTGAACTGGCAGCATAAAAAAACAACAAAATCCAGGTAAAAATGATGAGTGCTAAAATGTGTGTGTGTGTGTGTGTGTGTGTGTGTGTGTGAGAGCGTTAATTTACTTGCGAATCCGCATGGGCGACTCAGGCAGGTTCATGTCCAGTGTACCCAGCAGCAGATTAATGTAGTGGATCCACAGATCTACACTCAGAGGGATTACCTGGAGACCCTGAACACACACCTGACACAACACACCACAACCATGAACATTAGCTCGTAAAAAAGAAAAACAGTGAAAAACACCTATAATTATTCATAATGGTGTGGGGTAGGAAGAAACACAGAATCGTAAATTCTCTCTCCTGTTTTACCTCCTCTGCCTTGCTGTTGTACCCAGCACGGCGCTCCAGATCAGCAAATTTCTTCCAGTAGCCGTAGCAGAGCGGGTAGCGAGCGAGGAAGGCCTCTAGCGCTCTGCGTGACGCTGTGATGTGACTCTGAACAGAAAATGTTGTGACACGTGAGGCTACAGCAAGCTTCCAGACCAAACATGTTTTCTGGCCTAATGGGGACGCTAGAAGTCAGTATTTATAAATTTTCAGGTGGTAATGCATCAATACTTAAGGACAATATGATGGTTTCCTACGTTTTTGGTACGTATGGTTATCCTCTCTCCCTCCAGTCGAAACAACAAACACACACCTCTTGCTCGCAGTACTGCAGCAGGTCGGTCCAGCTGGTGAAGTCTTGAGGATTGTCGTGGGCGGCCTTCCACAGACGCTCAAAGTCTGCGGGCAGTTCTCCCTCCTCATCCTCTGCAGATGGGGGCATGGAGAAGGAAGCAGGGTCGGGGCCTACGAGGGCCTCAGGAGCCTCGGCAGCACTGCCATTCTCTTCTGACATCTCCGCCATCTTGGCCGGAGGTGACGCAGGAACTTCAGAAGCCTCCATGGCTAAAGATTTGGTAGATCAAACTTAAATAAGTCAGACAATCTTCATTAACATAACTGAAGGGCATTATAAAAGGTAAGCAGCTCTTATATACCATAACGTTTGTCACAGACATTTGTCATGAAGCTACCAGGAACATAATTTTAAAGGGAAGGTGCTGGCACTGGATTTGGCCCCTTGCCCATAACCCCTACCTCCCAAAAAAGTCCTTTAAATTGATCAGTCACACTACTGGGGTGAAGTTTTCACCACTGACCTTGGATGACTGGCCTTACAAAAACACAAGAATGTCACAGCCAGGCTTTTTAACATACCTTCAACCTGTGGATGAAAGAACTCATTTCAACACAATACAGCTATTTTCACTCAACAATAAATGACTGAGAAGTTAACAATTGCTTCAAATATACTGTGAAATTGCAGACGTTGTTGTACTCTCACTGCATGATGAAACATCTTAAACCTTGCAACACTTTCCCTACCCATTCCTCTTAGTTTGCTTAATTTTCCTGGAGGTGTAATGGCAGAGGAAAGACAGACACTCAAGTGCTTCTGTTTTCTTTTCCGTTGTCTTACTTTGTAAAAACAAGTCAAACCAGCACTGAACATACTCTTAGTTGTTTGTTTGGGAGGGATGCTCTTACAATTTTTGATGACATCTAGCTTGTTTTTTTTAATGGAAGATGAAGTCACTCATTGTAAACTGAAACTACTCCTCCAAAGCAAAAAGACATTGTCTATAAGAATGTAATGTGACAGTTTCGAGGAAAAGGGCCGACAGATGTTCCAACAATACAACAACAACCATGTGTGAAAAACCCATGCATTTTCATAAACACATGCTACAATTATTATTATTACAAAGTAGAAGTAAGCCAGTCAAACAAACTTTAAGCACAACTATGACACTATTTAGTCAAATCCAAATGGGACGTGTGGTGTGACTGATTGGATTAAAGTTCAATCTTTAAAGATTACATTTAACAGTCAAACCAGTTAAGCAGCTGAACATGGACGTAAGCTGACCACTGCATGCAGCTTGTGGTCGACACATGACTTAAACAACCAACAAAACCGGTAGTTTTCGGCTTTTTTTCTTGTCTCACCTCCTGTTTACACCTGCAGTGTTTATGTTTCATTCATTAAAAGCTCAGTGTACTGAGTTTAGACGGGTTTGTTATCCACTACAGCGCTGACTCCAGTGCCTTTGAGTTGTTGCGGACATAGTTAAACTAATTTGTGACAAAAAGTGTTAAGCAGCCCCAAACCACGCTGTAAAAGATAGCAGGGAAACGTTAGTTAAAGTTAGTTAATAGAACAGTGTGCTGTTTCGTGGTGTGTTGAAATGGCGTTAGCCTAGCCTAGCTTGTCATGCTTGCCCTTAAAACAGGTCCGGTCGGAGCCTTTTTCCAAATGCTTGCAAATGAAACGAAAGCCCGGCAACATCTGTGAAACGAACAAAGTGTGCATTATAAATTCATTAACGTTAATCAAACTACCTGAAGACTCTTCAAGCTCCCCGTTGCCGCTCATCTCCTCACAGCCTTCCGCCGCCATGATGGAAAGAAACGTTTCGCTGACGTCATTGATGCGCGACAAGACACTGATGAATATAAATTAACTTCCATAAAAACAAACGAACTGTATTTACTGATTATGTATGTATGCACTATTTTTAATAATAAGGAAGCTATTAAAACAATGTTTCGTACAAATAAGGGTTGCGTTTCCTTCTTATTAGCTAGCTAAAGTGCAAAAGAAAAACTTCCCTGAGAAACCTTTTCAGATTTCTGCCAACAAACTATGGGCACACCCACACAGCCAATCTTAAAAAAGCCTTCCCTTTTGTGTTTGAAGATATAAATAGTCCTTGATAAGACGACACCGTGTGTGTTTGTTACAGTCTGAGAAATCTCCCACAGTCAAGTCTGACTGGGAGAGTGAGCTGGGATCTCAGATCTCTGCAGTTTTGTGGAACAGTCTAAAGCAGATCCACAGATCTATTAGTAGACAGTGCCTGGTTAAGTGTAAAATAATTTGTTCTTCACTCCATAAATTATTACCTGGGTTTTTATTGTGACAAATGTCTAAAAAACACAATCCTACTTCAATTTTGTACTTTGTATCAAATTAAGAAACACTCAACACAAGAAAACTCTCTCTGTGATGCATAATATACCTATTTAACCAGATCAAGTGTTAGTTTCTGGTATCTCAAAAAGTAATGTTCAAATTTAGCAGGACACAACTCCTTTACTACAGTTTAAGAAAAAGGAGGTCCCTGCAGCAAAAATGTAGCTTAATGAACTGATCAATACACTGCACCTTGAAAGATTAAGTTTATTGTTAAAAGGACATAGTCTATAAGAAGTTGCTTAAAAAGTATCACCCCAACATTAATCCTTGATGATCATTTTATGGAAGTTATATTTTCTATTCCACAAGTTAATTTGAAGAGCTGGCTATGTTAAGTTGGTGTGTGACGTGCTGTCTATTTGTCTTGTTTCATGCTCAATAAAAAAGTGAAAAATACATGTCTTTGGTTTGATTTTCTTAACATACTGTTTGCCACAAAGCCGCACATGAAGTGAGAGTTGTTTTAGCTAATGATCACTTTAAATGAATACAATCTATGATCCAGCCCTTTCAAAAAAGCAACTGATGTCTCATTAAACTTACAGAAACGTAGTTAAGAACTTTTAACTCAATCCAATCAAAACCAGGGACTTTTACATTTGGTCAACTTTATTTTCACTTGGTCTCATCTTTTAGAGTACATCTGACAACTACGATTGATAGCTGAAGTCTGTTCCTTCACTTGCGTTTCCACCGATTCAAGCCATCACCAACAAAATTGTGGCAACGTGTACATTTATGATCATAAAAACGAGACAAACTCATAGAACAAAATTCCTAAAAGGTCTGATGATTTGACTAGTCAGGAAGCAATCTAGAGTCTCCAGAGAATCATTTGAATATTTACGACTGCTCAGTGCGCATTTAGGGTTTATTTGCTTGCTTTGATTTGCTAGCAAAACACCTTTCAAGGTTTAGATTTGACCTGTTCATTGAGATCCAAATGACACACTGGAAATCCTGGACGGCCCCGACATCTAGCAACACATGAAAATCTAAACAACCTTTAATTTCTCACTCTTCCTCAAGTGCATTAAAATGAATCTAGTAAACAACGCTGGAAAAAGAACTCCATAAAATAAAGAAAGCACGTCAACAGCATGATCCACAAACATCCCCTGAAGCGATTCCCATTGCCAAGTTTGCTCAAAAGAACAGTTGAAAATCTCTCTGTGCAGCAGCTGAACAACCTGATCACTTCCAGTGTGAAGCGGTGATATTGAGTCATTTCCATGCACACAAATTGATCACTGACAGATTCAGGGAGAGGATGAACAAGAAGAAACTGGCCAGCATTGGTAAGAAAGGAAAATTAAGTACTGCAGGGTGAAAGTTAAGTGCAAAGTCAGCTCTAAGCTGATCGAAGTGCTTGGTTTAAACAAGGGATGGAATGAATTTAAGTCAAACAGATATAGGGAATCACCAGAAGGTGGAGCATGTGCTCTGAATGTGAATCTTCATTTTAAATGGCAAACAATCCCCCCCACAGTGATCTTTCTTCTGAGGCAGACTGGATGTACAACCAAGTGGACGATTTAAAAAATGACAAAAAAAAAAACCTTGAGTGCCTTTTTCTTCCTTATGATTGATTTGAGTTGCTCAGTTAATAATTATCTATCTAGTAGTAACCCTTTTGTTAGGTAATACAGTGTGACTGAACACAAGAGGGACATGGCAGAGATGTTACGTGGCTCAGTCTGACTAACAGGTCAACATGGCTGTGTGTGTGTGTGTGTGTGTGTGGGGATGAAAACAGTGTCTATTTAATGTGTTGTGTGTTTATGTCGTTTATTTTCCATGGTTGCTATACTGTTGTCTTGCTTTAGTTAGTTGTGGGTATCAGCGCCTTGTGTCTGGTTCTCTCCTCCTGTTCAGTTCAGGTCAGTCATTTTTCTCCTCCTGCTCCTCCTCGGTTACTGAAGTGTCACAGTCCAGTCGACCCCTGCGTTCATGCCGGGCTTGCGAAGCGTCAACACCGACATGGAGGCGTCAAACTCAAACTCTAGCTGGCTCTCCTGACCACCTGCAAAATAGGAAAAGAGACGGAATTAGAGAAAAAGGTTTGTGACTCTCGCCTCATAGAGCTTTAAAAATCTCACATAACCAAACAGATAATCTTTAAAAAACAAGGGATAATAAGAACTTTATTATCCTGAGGGTGCAATTTGACTGGCTGAGTCAGAAAACAACCAACTCCAGGAGACGGCACCCAAGTTGAAAACCTTCCCATCTATTTCACCCAGCGTAATTTAATTGGTTTTTAAGTGTGACCACAGCAAACTTTTTCACAGCCATTTTTCAGTCACCTATATTAACAACTTTTTATTTGGTACTCAAAAATAAAAAACAAGCAAAAGGGCAGATTCAGTTCCATGCTGCCTTCGTTAGTGGGAAGATTGATCCATTGCGTTTTGATCATCAACCTCTTAAAACAAAATGGTATAAAACCTGTTGAACTGCCTCTTGCGAAATAGCTCGAGGGCATTTCAACAGATTCCTTTGGGTAGCATATAACTGTTAATGAATCTACCTGTGAGAATTAACATGGCACTCACCAGCAGTCTTAAGGGTAACCTTGCTGGGCTTACTGGCTCCCAGTATGACAATGCGTTCAATCCAGGAGCGGGTGGAAAACTGGGCATCTGGAGCCAGGTCACTGAGGACCAAGCAGAGACATGGATTTAACATTTAAGGGGTACAATACAAGAATTATAAAGTAATCCATTTAATACAAATCATAAATGGTTCCTGGCTTAACAACTTAGTCTCTTATCTTCAATTCTTAGTGTTGCGGTTTTTCTTTGCTTTTATCACAGCAACCTTTACTGTATTCGGTATTGCTTGTATATCATCAGCACCTTTAATGTCTTTAATTGTCTTACTGGCTTTTTATTGTGTTAAATATTTCGTTACGGATTTCTAAGAGCCTATTTGACGGGTGGATTTTTACTTAGAGGCAGGCTTTCTACTGAACTGAAACAGAGAATCTTCATCACTCACACAGAAGAGAGGATGTTGTTGGCGAAAGACAGCCTCCTGTGGATGAAATCCTTCTTTTCATAGTTGAAGGTGTGGCCATCGTCTATGTAGAGCTCACCCTCTGCAGTTCTCTGTCAGACAAAGGGTTTAGAACGTCAAGTATGACAATGCCACTTGGCACGCAAACATGTCAAAATAGCAGTGGATGACTGCTTGTGTCTTGCAGCTGTCATCAGGGTGTGTACTGAGTTACCTGGGGGTTAAGAGCAACATATAAAGTATAGGGATCATGCTCCATGCAGGCAGAGGACCGGCGAACTCGAAGCTTCCTGGGAATAATGGAACCGCCGCGCTGGAACACAGGGATCTGTAAAGAAGACAGAAAACTCCATCTTAAAACCAGAGGAAAGGAGGAAAATACTAACTATTCAAGGATGTCGATGGCCTCGAAAGGTAGAAATTTGTGATTGTAAATTATCGCCAAATCATTAAACACAGACAGACAGATGTAGTGCTGTATGAAAAGTACTGTGAACATCTTTGTGTGTCTTACAGAGCTCATGGTGACAGGGATGTAAAGGTTCTGGGCGCCGTTGTGCTTCTGGAAGGTGTGGACATCAAACCAAACCTGAGCAACACACACACACACACACGTTAAGACAAGGACACCTGAACCTGCAGTCCTGTTACTGACACCGTGTCCTATAAAAATACCTTTTCTTTATGGAACCATTCGACACCAGAAAAATACAGTAACTGTGTCCCATTACCTCGTCTTTGCCAGGCAGGTAGGCGGTGACTCCCCTGGCTCCCTCCTCAGTAACTGGATGCACCAGCAAGTCTCTCCCTGCGGCAGAGTTAAGTAACGTCAGTGGATCTGATAATCGTTTCAAACTGCGTCTGCCTTACTGTAACAACTGATTTATTAATTCCAGTTCGTCCACTCGTACCTCAGCTGTTCCCACGCTAAACAGGAGTGACCCACACCCAACACATGGCATCATTAAGTCACAACAGTACACAGTTATTTGTGTGCGCAGATAAGGACAAATGAGCTGCAGAGATTCTGCGGCAACTTTGACCATCAGACATTAAAGTTTTTTTATAAGGAATCAAACAGATCTCTAGATGGATCTGCTCAAAACAGATCGAGGAAAATATTAAAGTGTTGGTGTTTTGTGTCTCACCAATCAAGAACTCGTCATCCAGAGCGAATGTAGCAGGATCCTGAGGATAGTCCACCCACAGTGGTCTGTGACAGAGATACACATGAGAGCAGAGCTGAGTAACATGATTTCACAATATCTTCTCTGACTGCATCAAAGCACATTACTGAAACCTACAGTGAATTCAAACCAACAACACTGTCTTTTTTGTGCTTTAGGATATTTTGCATAATTATAATTCAGATTAGGGGACACATTTTGGTTTGAATTTCCATTTCTCTGTATTAGGCAAATACTGCACACCTCTGTTCTGTAGTACACTGCAGTAATGTGTAATTACATGACATTAATACACGCTGGTATTCACGCTCTGTTCTGTCAGATTTAAATCACTAATGAGATCTGCTTGACCTCCAGCACACATTAGGTCGCCACAGTTTGATTTGTAACTTTTTGTTTATAAATAATAAATTGGAGCAAATATATGCCATAGGATTGGCTAGCAAAGGCTTAATCAAGTCTACAATTATTATTAACAGCAAGTAGTTTGGTTGTGTAATGGCTACATCAAAAAGAGTAAGAGCTCTTGTTAGACACCCAAGACAAGCAGGTGTGTCTGATGTCTGTATTTGATGAAAAACCAAATACTTAGTAATACTTTATAATATAATTTGAACAAAATTCATGCCATTTTGGTGCTGATTTTGTAACTCACCACTACAAGTAAGACTAACATGGGAGAGACACAAACCGTGTTTCCTGCCCTGTCCTGCCTCACCTCATGACAGGCTGTCCAGTGCGGTGTGCCTGGTAGAACTGCTGGTACCAGTAGGGCAGGAGGGTGTAGCGCTGTCGAACAACTTCACGGATCAGCGCTGTGTTTTCCGGGCCAAACAGCCAGGGCTCACGGCGGGGTGTGTCCAGGTGGGCGTGGGCCCTGAAGAACGGCTGGTACGCCCCCGTCTGGTACCAACGCACCAGCAGCTCAGTGCTCGGAGACTTGAAGAAACCACCAACATCAGCTAAGAGACAGATGGGGTCAGTGTTAGTGTCAGATCTGAGCTGTTCAGAGCCTGACACAACAACCTCTTGAGATTTTCCATTTTAAGGTATTTTTAAGCTTATGGTTGGAACTGGAGGGGAAGAGTGTGTGCTTTTCTTGTACTAAAATCAGCTTTATTTAATGCAGGTGCAACGACAAAACACCTGATCTGATCACAAATACATGCTTCATACTTGTATCGCACAACCGTTATATATAACTGCAGCTAGATTATGCTGGAAACCTGTGCTCTCACCATGGTAACACCTCATGCAGTTTCAGTGCACGTTTCCATGACAACATTAACAAAACACTCTAGGGAGATCTAGATACATATTCAGTTCCTCACAAATGCTATTCACTGTTTTTTGTTTTTTTTTAAATAATAGAGCGTGTTTTTTTAATGGGTTTATTTCATGAACAATTCTGAAAAGATGAAACATGATAATGAGGAATAAATCCATATTTTAAACTAGTATCTAGAGGATAAAATAATGGTGTTCAATTTTAACAAAGACATAACCCTGTGGAATTACAGTTTCCAAGAGGGTGAATTGCTAAATTCACAGCAATATTGGCTAAACTCCAGATGGGATAAATAGTATCGTAAAATATTTTTAAAAATAAAAACACTGATAAAAACAAGTTAAATAAAAACTGATTTAAAAGTCAGCAACAAAACGTTTCAGAAGCTCTCTGAATATTTTGTTCTTCAAGCTAGTTGGTCATTTCACTTTGACCAGAAGGACAAACTACCAGTGTAACAGCAGACTGTAAAGCTTGATAACACTCACCACCACAGAAAGACATTCCAACCAGGCCCAGGCTCAGACACATGGGGATAGAGATCTTCAAATGGTCCCACTCAGCAGCATTATCTCCGGTCCACACAGCACCTACAGACACAAACATACACACTTTAACAGTCAAGGCCCTGTGCTAAATAAGCAGGACACAAAAGGTTTCTAGAACATTACCCAACAGTGTTACATGAGGGTTAAACAGTTTTTGTTAAAACAATACACAATCTTTGGTTACATGATTTTGTTTTTTAGTATGCTTTAATAGTTTAAGAACTACCACAGAGGTCTGAGGTAGAATGAAAAGGAAAAAATTAAAAAAAATTAAAAAAAACAGTAAAGGGCTTACCGTAGCGCTGTGACCCAGCAAAGAAGGCTCTTGTCAGGACAAAGGGTCGCTCAACTCCTCCTGACCTCTGGATCAGACCCTCCGTTGTGGCCATTTGCTGCAGGTTGTACACAGGATGATCAGTGGAGCAGAGGGAGTATTTTTAGAGCATATTTTGGTTCTCTTGCAAAGCAATTTGTGAGCTATGACAATATAGTCATATGACTAAGATTATTTTAATGTCCCACATTTCATTCCCCCTGCTGGAAAACGGTAGCAGAATGTCAAGGAAAAGTGTGGCGATTTATCTTCACCTGTCCAAAGTTGCCAAAGTTGAATGTCTATGGGACATTTTATTTTGCTCATGTTGATGTGTTCTACTGGTTTCTGCACAGTACTGACACACACTGGAAATTAAGTTCCAGTCATTTTCTCCCATAAATCAACTACAGTGGCCAACGCGACAGTAGTTACATTCATGCATGAATACTCAACCAGACTGAAAAACATGAAGATGATGAAATGCAAAGTCTAAATTATCCAGAACTCATGGAAACATTTAGAGAAAGGTTCAGTTCTTCACACAACGCCACAGACCAGTTGTGTACACTCACCACATAGAGGCCATATATGTTGTGCAGGTCACGGTGCTCCCAGGCTCCGTGCACTGCGTCTTTGTGCATGGTGACCTCTGGCCCATTAAAGACCGACGGCTCATTCATGTCGTTCCATGTATACAGGTTCTCCATGGAACCCTGAAGAGTGGACAGAGATTGTGGATGTAAGTATTGAGACCAGACAAAGCATATTATGGAAAAAGTGCTATTTTAAAAACATTCGATAAACCCGGACGCAGAAATCACAAATGAAAAATCCTTTCAGATGCCTAAAAATTACGGCCAATAAGAGAAAACTGGGGTTGTAGTTGGCAGTTGCCAGGTCACAATATGTTCAGTATCTCAATGATTAGTGACCATTTGTCTTTAGCTGAGAGAGAGAAATGTCCTCGAGACTCACCTCATACTGATCGTAGGCGAACATGCTGGCCCACCAGGCCCTCATATCTACACGGGTGAAGTCTGGATAGCCGGCACTACCTGAAGGACATCATCCGTCCCAAGGGGAAGGACAGAAAGCAATGCGAGACAAATATTGATTGTAATTATGAAGATCTCTGTGCGCTGAGAAACAAGTCACTATAAATGTCACGTTTCTTAGTGAAGATCCAGTTCATAAAGTATATTTACAAATGTATTTTCTGGTAATTGATGTTGTCAGTCTCTTACCAGGCCAGCACCAGCCCTCGTAGTCCCCTCCATCTTTATTCTTGACATAGAAACCCCGAGAACGGATTTCATTATGGATCTTGTAGTTGCTGTCTACTTTGATATGAGGGTCCACAATAGCCACCATCTATAAAAAAAAAAATTTAAATAAATAAAAAATAAAAACCCAATTAAAGACAAATGAGCAGAAAGTCTTTAAAGAGAACACTGGAGAACATCTGGCAACAAAACCCATTAAGTTGCGGATCCTAACATTGTCTTCTGGTACAGTGATTGTTGGATTATTTGTCATCTGTACCTTGCGTTTCTTGTCCACGAGACCCTGCAGCATTTCCTTCGGTGTTGCAAACTTGTGTGGATCCCAGGTGAAGTAGCGCTTGCCATCTGTGTGCTCGATGTCGAGCCAGATAAAGTCATAGGGGATGTCGTGCTCGTCAAAGCCTGCATCCACTGTCTGCACGTCTTCCTGGTCATTATAGTTCCAGCGGCACTGGTGGTAGGCCAGAGCAGCTAGGGGAGGGAAGGACTGGGTGCCTGTGGGATGACATGAGGAGAGAAGCTGAGACTAAGGAGGTCAGTCAAATGCTGATCTTTCATTGGGCCACACAGATACCCATACTGGTATCAGGTAGTAAAACATGTTAAAATGTTATCTTCACTTTATCTTTGGTGGATACCGGGTGAAACAACAAGGTGATTTTCCAAAGACTTGTTAAAAACTGAGCCAATGCCTTTGTGTTAAATGTCTGAACCACCGTAGCGCTTTTCCAATTATGTTCATAATTAATTACAAAACCTGATTTAAGTGGAAGAGCAGGGTTTAAATTAAAGAATTAGTTGTGTCTTCATTAAAAGTGTCACAGTTCTTTAATCTGTGCATTAAACATAAGCAGCTGATCCAATTGAAAAATGTGTCAAACTGTCCCTCTGCAGATGTATACAAGTCATTAAGGATTTAAAAAAACATTTGTAAATATTTTTTTGATGCCAGAGATGGATTAGCATTTAGCAGTAATGACTATTGCCTCTTTGTCCACAAAAAAAACAAAGAACAAGTAGTAAAAACTATTCTTGGTACCTCGTCAGCCTGTGTTTTAATTTACCAACATTTCATTTTACGCACTGTAACCAGAGTCAAATGTAACAAGCCAGAAACCAAACCAAAGGAGAAAGTAATACTGCATCCAGCCTAAACTACTGGAAGCATGCCGAGTCCTGGGAAAAACATGGGAAAGAAGGCATTAAGTGTTCATGCGAAAGGCCCGTCATCCATCTTCCTACCTGTGAGGGAGGCATACTGAGAGAAGATGTCTTTGGGTGTTGGTCCAAGCATAATGAAGACATCGATGATGCCGCTTTCAGAGATCCAACGCACATCAGTCTGCGGCGTCTCACTGGAGCCCTGCACATAATCCAGCATTTTCCCAAACACAGTCTGGAGAGAGAGACAAAAGCGAGTGAGTGAAGCTCTGGGCTTTTGTGCAGCAGACATTCACTACTGGCTATTTCTGACCAAAACAGTCCCAGGAACTAAGGAGAAGAAGAAAAAGGGACGTACCTTTCCAGCTGTGTTAGAGCTGATATCCACCCAGGTCTCAGCAGCATTGAGCCAGAAGATGCCTGTGGTCCGCTGGGCGTTGTGGGCCAACATGACTGGGACAGCGCCGTAAAGGGCCATAGGGTTATACAGCTCGTACTGGAACACATCCAGGTTGTAGAGCCGATATGGATCGCCATTGCTGAAACAGAAAAACACACACTCAGGCTTGATCCAATACAGTGAAGACTGCACTTACGTGCATGTGCCACCCAATGTAAAAGAAAATCCATTCTTTGTATGCGAGACATGACTTGTTGTTGACACTCACTCCGTTGTTTTGAGTCTAAGGGTGTCTGCGTGTTCTGGGATGCCGTAGACGTGCTCCACCCCTGGCAGCGAAAAGTCTAAACTAACAGCAGATGGACCTGTAAGGCGAGAGCAACTGATTATCAGTTAGAGGCAAAGTAAAAAGAAAAAGTCAATTAACCCCCCAAAACATCATCAGCATTTACACAAGAGTTATTTCACATATAATACTAAAACCCCCTCACAACACACATGCAGATACTATGGCACTGAAGCTAAAATGAACTATAACTGACTTACCATTAGGTTTGCTGTCCGAGTGCGATTTAAACGTTTCCTCCCACATCCCATCTTCTACTTTCTCTTCCTCTTCTTTTGCAGTCTAGCAGGCAAACAGGGACAACAGTAACATCATTAAAAGGAAGATCTAGGCTGAGATACAGTGTAGAAATGGTGCATTTAAAATAAAGAAAAGAGAGGAAATTAAAGTGTATTTTAGGGTGTAGTACCTCGGCCAGGTTTGCCGGATCAGTGTCCTCTTTCTTCTCGGCCTCTGGTTCTGCCTGACTGCTCCATGGCACAAAGAACAGAGAGGAGGGTTGAGTTATGGGATATATGAAAAAGAAAGATGTGTCATTTTGGCAAAGTCATGCCATCTTGTGATGAGGGACTATATATGGGAGTATAACTAAACTATGATAAAAAGGAAAAGGACATACAAACAGGGAGGTTGGTGAATGCCTCCTGACTCCACAGTGACAACTAACAAATACTCTACCAGGTCTTAAATGACAAAGGGGACTGAGCAACTCCCTATCTGGTGGCTATTTCAAGCTAGGCATTATGGGACAGGACCACTAGAGGCTGCGGCATGCAACACCCACAAGGCTCCTTACAGATCCCCCGTATACCATGGTGTAATCAAGGTTATGGCATTGCACCAAAGACCCTGTCAAACAAGCCTTGAATTGCTAAAAATGTGTAGTCACAGACAGCTATGGAGGTGCATGATCTGCAGCAGCGCTCATGCGAGAGGCAGTGGTGTCAAAATGTTTTGAAAGCCTATTATGCCATAGTCACATTTCAGCGGAAAAACATGGCTCTTGTTTTGCTTGGCACAGGATTCTTGGGGTGAGTGGGGAGTCTGTGCAGCTAACTTATAGGCAAATACTTAGAAGAGTACTCCACTGATTTGGCATTTCATTACTATAACATTGGCAGATTGACAGTTTTTAAAAGCAGAACCAGAGATAACATCCTTTTTATTCCACACATTCTTCTTCCTTGTTAAAACCTGCTGCCTACATTACCCACAATGCACCGGAGTTCCACTTTAACATTAGTTTTTAAATATACCAGGACTGCAGACCACATTGTGAAGTTAGATCAGTACTGAGGCTCAAACAGCGTTTTTGAAACAAACCTGTTAAAATATTTCACCCAGCAAATGTTTTCCGTTTGGTTTCAATATGATGATTTGCTATTGTACAGTTTCACTCAGTAACACTACTCACCAATTTAGCCTCCATCTTAAATTGCAACCACACCGCACACATCAGTGCAGGACAGTCGCAACACACCGCAAACAACAAGGAAGGCACCTACAAAAGCTGTTTTTCCGCAATAATGAGAGTACGGATTTAGAGCTCAAAAGAAGCACCGTCCCAGAAAAACTGCAGAAAATGTCTCAGTTTAGAGAATTGTTACTCCTAAAACTGAAATGCAAATTGAAGAATAACCACAAAGAGAGATTATGCTGTTGGGTTTGGGAACTGCGCTGCATTACCAGCAAATAAGACACAAACCATCAGGTGGGTGACGGACTACATGTGAAGCTTTGCCTTCTAAACTGGTCCACACCTGCTGCCACTAGTCATTATCTATAGCTATATCATAGCTTTCACCCTGAACTGAGCAAAGCGTGAAATAATTTCAGTTAACATAACTGGTTTAGAAACTCAGTCAGTCATGCAGTTGCAGTGTTAGATCTGTTGGAGTGAAGTAGTTAGTCGGACGCTGATCTGACAAGACAGTGGTGCAAACAGTTAAATCACTGGTAGGCGCAGCAGACACTGCATCTTTCAGGTGATTGTGTTTTTTCATGATCAGAATGATTTTTTTCTTTGTTTCATGAAATAAGACAAAAAAAATAATAAAAAAAATCAACATCCTAAAGGGCTATTATTCTTTAAATGATCCTTCAAAAATATGGAGGATGATAACTGATCCCATAACTCTAGATCGGATTAAACACCAACATGCGCACACTCACCCACACCTCTCTCTCACTCTCAGTCACATTGATTTGAGAGTTAACACTGTGCTTGGTGTGATGGGAGTCCCTATATTTTCGGTCACTATTGGCAGCATTAGCACAAGGAACAGAATACACACTTACAAATCTTAAGGGTCTTTACCTAGAGAATACCCTCTTGATATTATCCCACACGCTAGCCACTGTGCTAGTTACTTTATAGGAGAAACTAGGATGATAGGGAGAAGAGGACAGAACAACGAGTCAGAGACAATACTCAAAAAACAAACCATTTCATGGGAACAGAAATAGAAATCCACTGAGTGAGGACGTGGAGGGCTGGCATTTGTAAATGTGTGTGCATGCGTGGGTTCTCACGTGTCCTTGCGCATCCTCAGGTGCTCAAAGGCCAGCAGGCCACGCGAGTTCAGCGACATCAGCACGTCTCGCCCTTCCATGATGTCCAATCGGAAGGGCCGGGCACTGACGATGACCCTCTGAAACTCCGGCCCCAGGGACAGCACCACCCCGTTCTCGTCCTGAGACAGGAGAGACAGGCTGACGCAGAGAGAGGAACGGGAGAGGATGTTAGAGAGAGGATTTAGAAAAATTAAATTAGCCACTCACTATCTATCTGCTCCAAACTTAGAAATGCTGTAGGTTTCTCTTATTACATCCTAGTGAAGCCAAACCAAACTTTGAAATGAGATTGTTAGAGATGAAGCCAGAAAGCAATTATCTGAAAAGGCTGGCTCTTTTCTTTCACTGGAAGAATTTATATTCAGAGTATCAGTTCTAACATTTCTGCTACCTTTCAACTGAGTTACCATGGGTTAACATGCCTCGACTTACAATAGCAAGAGTGGTTGTTTCCTTCAATATTTATAAAATGAATAATATAATGATAAATAATAAATCAACACAATTGTCTTCATCCGTTAGGTGTTACCTAATTCAGATCTGCATGTGCGTCACTTTGAGACACATCTTTACTTAATAGGCCTTCACAGCAAACATTTTGACTTGTCATAGTAGGAAAAGCACAGATGTTTTTTTAATTATTTATTTATTTTTACCTGTGACATGTCAAATGGCCTGTATTTTCGCGCCCCCCCCACAAAAACGATGTAAATCTGTCCATCCTGGAAGACAGATCCCTCCACTGTTGCCCCTTTACTTCTACCCTTTTTTCCCCTGTTAAANCCCCCCCCCCCCCCCCCCCATCTTTTCCATAAGTCTTCTCTGTTACTCAGTCTACTTAAACACAAAAACGATGTAAATCTGTCCATCCTGGAAGACAGATCCCTCCACTGTTGCCCCTTTACTTCTACCCTTTTTTCCCCTGTTAAAGCCTTTGTGGGGAGGTTTTTTCAAATCCAAATATAGGTTGAAGGGCTAAATTAAGATTAACATACAACTAGCAGGACTAAAAGTTAATTTTGCCTTTTCAGTTTGACTCTGCGATGTCAAAACCTACACCCACCCACATAGTCAGTAACACCCTTGGGGGACTTACGGCTCAGTAGGTGGCTCCCTGATGAGCACGTCTGGGACCTCGTAGCGAGGCTTCAGCGGCTTCAGCTCGTTTATCTTCACCCTCGTTATGTTTCCCTGGAGACGGTAGAGCTCGAGCAGCAGACGCACCTGAGAGATGAACACAGAGAGAGTGAGAGGGGTGAGAGGGAAGGGAGCGGGATACAGGAGAAGCAAAAGGAGGGCACAGAGGAATTTCATTATTATCTCAGCAAAGGTTGGGGAACTGTTAACTTGTGCTTTCATGATAGCATGAATACTTTCACTGAAATTTTATTAAGCAAAGAGGCCAATCTGGGATCGGGTTTAACATATCATTTTAGTTAACAGTTGTGATTTAAAGTACACCTGCAAGACCTGATGTTAAACTGTTAGCTCCTTATGCCTATGGCAGCCATAATTTCCCCATTGTGAACTGCTTCTTTGTGTGCGATTTACCTTATTGTTGTCATTGATGAGCTGCAGGGTGAGTCTGGTGTTGGTCAACTCCATGGTCTCCAGCAGGGCTCGATAGGGAGACTCACCAGGCTTCAGCGCTCGCTGACGCCTGTTTAAAAAGAGTGGATGCCAGTGATAAAACAGCACTAACTTTAAGTAAGTAAATGTATTATTTATTTCCATATTTTCTATCTCACACTCACTTGCAGAAGGAACTCTGGTCACAGGTCTTGAAGTTGCCCTTGTCCACAGCCCATGTCCCACTGAGGCACACAGCCAGCCAGAGCAGCAAGACAGGCGCCATCCTACAAAGAAAATCAGGGAGACAACTTAAAGTTAGGAGGGGTACTACCAGCCACCTCTCCAATTCATTGTCTCACATTTGGTTGAGCAATGCCAAAGTAATTACGCCAAGAGGCCAAACTACAGTACGTGTACAGAGTTAAACTAATACAGAACACAAAGACACCCGGACTTTGATCTCTCTGTGGTGGTAAAATGTGTCCTCAAGTTAAACGCAGCGACAGACAATGTCACAGATTGCTAAACCATTTCCCGTTTCCTCATCCTGCTGCAGCTACATAGTGTGCATAAATTGACTTTTAAAACAGAATCCAGAATCCCGTTTTTCATGTTAGACTCCGAGCCTGCATGTACAGACTTATTTCCAGCCCTCTTACTCCCGTCAGAGCCGAGTGATGTGCCTTGAAATGATGCCAAAAGACAGTATTAGCTAGCGTATCAGCTAATGTGGGCTAAAGTTAGCTAGCATATAATCGGGAAATACATAACAAAATAGGCAGAAATTATTAATTTGTCAAAAGTAAGGCACCAGTCTTTTACAGGCGGACTACCGCCTGATTGTTTGACAGCAGTGTTACCGGTAATTACCTCTTTGCATCAGGATATCGTGCTAATCTTGCTGCCAACGGTAGAGGCAGCCTGTCAAGCCGCTAATTCAATTGGGAATGATCTCGACATTGCCAGTAAGATTATTTCGCTTGCGGCCGTTAAACCCTAAAACAGTAAGTTTGCTTACCCGTTTGCTAACTGTGTACCCCCAGCGATAATATCTGGCCTCCGGCGGACTGATAATATATCAAACGAACGATAAATTCACGATGAAACCGCGGACCTGCTTTGTCTTACCTTTCAGTGAAGGTGGCCATCTTGAATATGCTGCAGTTAGACTCCGCCCATTTCACTCCGCAACAAAGATCGTTAAAAAGTAGGATTCTCAAAGACTGACTAAAATATGTATTTATTTTAAAATAATAAAGATAATGTGAATTAAATTATCCAGATTACAACATTTACTAGATGGAGTTTTTTTTTAAACTTAATAATGGTGTTATCTGTTTATCTGATCGATGATAAAGGGATGGTGAATGCATTTATCCTCTCCGGCACGGACACGTCATCGCCGAGCTCCAGTCAGAGAGGTGCTCACATTTGTCCCGGATTTGTCCCACTGGGTTGATTTCCAACCAATCCAACTTACAAGTGGTGGAAACACGTGTACAGTCTACTGCAACCCACTTCAACAGCCCTGCAATAAATCCGAACTTTGCGAATATGTATGTTTAAATTTTAATAACATAAAGCAGTGGTTCCCAGCCTGAGGATCCCCCAAAGGATGCCAAGATAAATCCGAGGGGTAACAACAAGATGATTTATTTTGTTACACAAAATGTACCTTTTTTTTTTTTTTTTACCTTCCTCTAATTCCTTCAATATGAGAGGAAAAAAACTGTCTCACTTCTTGGTTGATCTGCCACACTATACGCCATAACCTGTGATACAGGGTTACAAGCAGACATCCATCACATTATTTTATGGGATCACAAACAAAAAAGTTTGGGAGATCTTTAAAAAAAGAGAGTACTGAATGTGTTGAATACTGTTGTCAAATATAGGAGTTATTTTGTCCTCCCTAAATACAAACAGGCAGGGCTAATGGACTACATTATAATGTATAGGTGTTTCCATTATTCTGTCCAAACCCTGTTCAGTAGTTTGCAACCTGGGGGTCAGGACCCAAGATTCACAAGATGTACCTAAGGTGTCACAAGATGATTACTGGGGTACAAAAGAATAAAAAACAATTTTCTCCTACACAGAGTTGTATTCATATTTCTCAATGTTCTCTAATGGTTGTTTTTTTTCTTGAAATATAGTAGAGTTTATATATAGTATAGATTTGGTGCTTTGTATTAAGGGATCACAAACAAACAAAAAAAGTTGTAAACCACTGGCTTGGCTTAGAGGATTTACAGGCTGTAAAGAACATGTTAATAAGACTTTGTGGTGATCACCAAGACAGTCCTGTGAGAATACATTTCAGCATCAACAAGAATGATCAATTCAAGACACATTCTAGGACCAAATGAAGATTTATTTTGTAAAGTGGTTGAAACAACAGTTTGAGCATATAACAAGGGATGCGAGGCATTGTTGTAGCCACAATTTTAGAACATGAACAATCAAACAAAAATTATACAAAACTATAAATGATTTAGCAGAGCTGTGTTTTCAAACCAAAAATGACACATAAAGGCTGTATTTCGTGTGGAACAAACTCTGTATTAACATAATATACATGTGTGCCATTTCTCTTGTCCTCTTGTCTTTCTCACAGAAACAACTAGTTAGAAACATATCAAGTCTAAAAATATGGTACAAAAGGTACACACACACAAACATGCACACAGTTATACTTGTGCGAATCTGAAGTACAGTGATAGCAACTTTGCTGTATTCCGTCTATTTTACAGTCTGTATTTATTCCCTGTCTCTGCTCTTCACAGTTTGCTCCCCACTATTCTTTAAAGCTGAAACCGCCAGCACAGGTGTCCCAGTCTATCTATGTTTTTATGCAGGACACTGTGAATTGGTGCCACGTATCTTGCCACGTCACCGTCCCGTGAGAAATCCCTGCAGAACAGGCCCTTCTCTGAGCTGAAGACAAACTTCTGGGGCATGGGCCCATTGCCCCTCACATACTCCCACACAGCCAGCAGCAGCAGCCTCACCTCGAAGGGAGTGAGGTGGGGGAAAGCTTCGTGGACATTGGCCAGCACAGGAGGCAGGAGCTGGCCCTCTCCCATGCAGGACACCAGGAGGCAGGAGGCCTGGAGGTGCCACGGTGAGTCTGTGGATAACACCTCACGGGATGACTCCCAGTGGGCCAGCAGAGTAGCCAGGAGGCCCCTGAGCACAGCTGAGCAGTAGCAGAGAGCTGGGCGTCCAGCTGCCACCACCTGAAGCAGAGGAAAGAGCACTGGGTGGGCCTCAAAGCAACGCCGAATGTGGATGTCTCTCTCCACCGTGGTGCGGGCGTGCTCTTCTGGGGGCCAGGACAGCTCCCCGTTGGCCACATCCGGACAGACGTTTTCCACCAATGTGACTGCAACAACCTTGGCTGCCTCGGCGTTGATGGGCAGCGGCTCGTCCAGGTCAGATGGCGGTCGTGAGCCATTGAGACCAGAGGAGCTGCAACAGTGGACTATGACAGCCAGCAGAGTCTGGACGTTCTACAGAGAGAAGAAAATGATGGTGACACATTTCTAGTCTTTTCTGCTGCAGCAAATCAAACACAAAACACACATAATTACACAAATATATCTAGTATCTTTGATCACTTTCAGTTGTTACTATTATTGAGATAATAGTCACATGCAGGAATCAATACAAAGCACATACAAATCTATACATTTCAGAATTTACTTGGGTGGGACACCCACATATATCTACCCAATAAGATTTTTATTTTTATCAATTTTTTCCTTTCAAATGTTTACGTGAAAATGCAGTTTAGCTGACTGCATTCCTGGCCTACTTTATATAGAAAAATGACTTTCCTAATTTGTATATAGCTTTGATTGTACTGCTGTTATCTTATCTGATCCACATTTTGCTTGAGACTGTACTCAACTACAGCTCTCAAATTGTGCACCTCACCTGGATGACGCCAGATGGGTCAGGCAGCTGTGTGGCAGTGCGGACCTTCAGCCCCTTGCCAATCACCCCGGCATGAAAAACAGACCACACACTGCCAGAAAAGTTGACGGTGGTACCGAACCGACAGTTGATATCCAGCAAAGAGGCTCCGAGGTCAGGGGACACAGATGGGGAAGTCACAGGGGCACCGGACATGTCAGCGATCTGCCCTCCAAACAGGTCAGCGTTGCCTTTATGTAGCGCTCCCTCAACCAGCTGCTGAAGTACCGCTTTGAGAGTGAGCGGAGAGTACGCTGCGAAACGGGACAGGAGCAGGACTGAACAATTCACCGCCTCGCCTGCCTGTCCCCCATCTCTCCCCGCCTTCCCCCCTTCTCCTCTTCTCCGCAGCGTCAGAAAGAAATGAGTGACGGCAGCACGAGAGAGCAGGAGCAGGTGTGCTGGGGAGGAGGTGCGAGGGAGTGGGCTACAGGAAAGGAGGCGCACTGCAGCGTGAGATACAGCCGCGTCACCGTGGAGAAGGAGCGGGCCGAAATCATGGAGGCTTCCTGAGACCGCTGAGCCCACCTGGATGGCCATGGAGGACTGCACACCCGCTGCTCCTCTTCTCTCCTCATCCTGACTCTGGATGGCTGTGGCCAAGTTAAGCAGCAGCTGCCTCAGCTGCCGGGGCCCCAGAGTGTGTGTATGGATCTGGGCCACACAGCGAGCTACAGCAGCGGGAATAAGTCCCGCCATGCAAGAGGAGAGTGTGGTGTGCAGCTGCCAGGCCAGAGCCAGCTCCTCTGGGTTGTGGGCCTGGGTGAGTAGCTGGCAGAGGGCCTCAGTGGCCACGCTGGGACCCCCACACACCGACAGCAGACACAGCAACTGGTGCAGCCAGAGGTGGCGCTTCCTCTCCAGTCGCAGTGTCTCGGCACAGAGGTCACCTATGTGAGACTGCAACTCCTCCAAAAAGGGGATGGCCCTCTGGGGCTGAGAGGAAGCAGGGTGATGGGGGTTGACTTCAGCTCCATCTGAGCGGTTGAAGACCAGTTTGTGGAGATGCAGAAGCAGCATCTGGAGGAGGCGATCGCAACCTTCTCTGACTCCTTCATGAGGGGAGGGTGTAGGGCCAGAGATGATGACTGAGGCCGGGGTTGCTGTGTCTGCCAGAAAACGCAGGACTCTGGCCCCTCCTGATGGGCTCTGGCTAATAAGGTGGACAGCCAGCCCCAGCATGTTATCCAGTTCCTCTCTGGGGAGGCCCTGCAGCAAGGCCTGCAGCTGGAGCAGGACAGGAGGGCGTAGCAGCTCTACCAGCTCTGCAGACACCGCACCAAAGAGGTTGGGGGACATTGCAGCCAGCTGCAGCAGAAATGGTACTGCAGCACGACGGAGTTGAGGGGAACTCTCCCAAGATGTTGAGGAAGAAGTGGGAGATAGAGGGCTTGATGGACTCAGGCTTTCCTGAAACATCCTGAGCAGCTCCTTCCTGATGCTGTCTGAGTGGTGCACTGCAAGGTGTCCAAGGATTCCCACCACTGAGCCAATCTTGGGCACTCTGCTGCCTTTATCCACTCCCATCACCATTTGCCCTTGGTCCTTAGCGCCATGAGAGCAGAAGTCCTTGAGTCCACATGCCAAGACTCGGCTGATGATAGTACCCGGGAAGGCGGAGCCGATGTGAGCCACCACCCAGTCAAAATGCGGGGAGTGCTGAACTGAGGTGTCCAACAGCGCATCCACACAGGCGTCAGGGCACCAGGCCAGCATGGCGGCCAAACACTGGGAGTAGGCCTCCATGAGGGACCGGGTGGCAGCACAGGACATCCAGAGCTGGAGCAGCTCGTTGAGGCTGGAGGAGTGGGGGGCCACCCTGCGGCCGGCGTGCTTGCTGCTCAGCTGGCCCAACAAGTCCACAGCCCAGGCAGATACCAGGGGGGCCCAGGCCCGGGGATTGAGACGGATAAACTCTGACAGCACGCCATGAACCTCCTACAGACAAACAGAAATCATTAAGACTATTTTCTGGGGAATTTATCATATTTTTATGAATGCAGGAAAACATTTAGGTTAGTGAGATTGGGCAGGGTCTGGATCTGTTACTCTTGTGGGCCTATAAATTTAGACACTTATTGATATTGGGCTATAAACAGTTGATCTGACAAGCAAAATCAAATGTGTCTCTTCATCTTGATGCCATTTCAGAATAGGAAACTTGCATGATAAAGATACCAAAAGTTTTAATTGAGTTTTTAGTTCAAGGCACAAAATACTGGGGCTGCAACAAACAATTATTTTCATTACTGATTAATCAGCCAATTATGTTCATGATTAATCGTTTGGTCTGTAAAATTTCAGAAAATAGTGGAAAACGCCCATACAGTTTCCTAAAGCCCAAGGTGACTTGTATGGAGGACTTGTTCTATCTAAAACTCAAAGATATTCAGATTTATTATCACTCGAGCCAAAGAAAAGCAGAAAATCTTCACAACGGAGAAGCTGAAACTAGGTAATATTTGGCATTTTTGCTTGAAAGATGATTATAAAGGGTGATCTTCATCATCAAAATAGTTGCTGATAAATCTTCTGTCAATCAACCAACTGAACAATTGACTCTACAAAATACTAATCCCCAAGGACTTAATGAAAACAGCTTGTAATATTCTAAACTTTATTAACCTTTTCATTACTTCGTGATTTTCAAGATAAGGTACTAGTTTATAAGATGCCTTATGTGTGTCCTTGTGTCATCGCACCTGTATGATGTCCTCCAGGTTGGAGCTGACCCCGGAGCTGGCATGACCCTCTGTCTCCAGGTTGTGCAGAAAAACGGAGACATGCTCATCGTAAACGCCCCTCAGATGCTCCAGCACCGCCCCTCGACAGGCCGGGACCGAGCGCAGCAGGCGCACAGCACAGCGGGCGTGTTCCCGGACACTGAGCTTCCGGCCCTGAACAGTGTCAACGCCACTGATGAAGGACTTGATCTCCTGGGACAGTTCCTGGGCGCTAGAGGAGTGGACAAAGTGCAAAGTTTAGCATCCACAAGCAGAAAATGATGAGGAAAAGAAATTTAAAAAGACACATCACCACTAACATATAAGATATATTTTACTGCTGCAACTAATAATTATTTTCATTATTGATGAATCTGCTGATTATTCTCTCGATTAGTTGTTTAGTCTATGAAATGTAAGAAAAAAAACGGCCATCACAACTTCCCAGAGCCCAAAGTGACGCCCTTAAACTGTTCAGTTTGTTCGACCAACAGTTCAAAACCAAAAACCATATATGACAAAGTCAAGCAGTAAATCCTTATATATGAGAAGCTGGAACCAGCAACTAATTGGCATTTTTGCATTAAAAATTATTAATTATCAAAATAGTTTCTGATTCATTTTCTTTTGATTGACTAAATGACTAATTGTTGTAGTTCTAACATTTTTAGAATTGGCCTAAAATATATTATTGCTAAAACGAAAGGTGATTAATCACTTCGTCCAAGCAGATGTCTTTAAGATGTTTTAGTGTTTAAGACAAAGAAAAACAGCAATTCCTCTTAATTAAGAAGGAACTAGGTAATGTTATGCATTTTAGCATTAGATTTTTTTGTCTACCAACTAAATGGTTAATTGACTTATTGTTTTAGCTCAACAAAAAAGAAATTGAAAATGGAAATACTCCTTGGATACACTGCAGCCCTAAAATATATTCAATTTAAATCGTGTTTAAAATAAAAACTTCCCAACATTTGCTGGATATTGCTCTACAAATACTAGCTTTGATCCTTTGAATATTATTTCAAAGTGTTTTGGGGTGTTGGTCAGGAAAATAACCTCTGTAAAACAACATTTTGGGCTCCAAGAACTTGCCATGTGCATTTTAAAACTTTAATAGAGTACATGAATAATCGTTTAACTGAAGAGTACTTCATATAGCCCTGACGTCTATTGTTAATTCAGCAGTTTTCAACATGAGCTGGCTCTATACAACACTGTAGTAACATTGGC